>CM038680.1:576972235-577231948 GCA_021605205.1 Aegilops longissima | reverse complement strand
TTGAACACGGAGGTGCCGTCCGTTCGGCGCTCGGTCATCGGTGATTTGGATCACGACGAGTACGACTCCATCAAACCCGTTCACTTGAACGCTTCCGCTCGCGATCTACAAGGGTATGTAGATGCACTCCTTTTCCCCTCGTTGCTAGATAACTCCATATATTGATCTTGGTGATGCGTAGAAAATTTTGATTTCTGCTACGTTCCCGAACAGTGGCATCATGAGCTAGGTCTATGCGTAGTTACTATGCACGAGTAGAACACAAAGCAGTTGTGCGCGTAGATGTTGTCAATTTTCTTGCCACTACTAGTCTTATCTTGCTTCGGCGGCATCGTGGGATGAAGCGGCTCGGACCGACCTTACACGTACGCTTATGTGAGACAGGTTCCACCGACTGACATGCATTAGTTGCATAAGGTGGCTAGCGGGTGTCTGTCTCTCCCACTTTAGTTGGAGCGGATTCAATGAAAAGGGTCCTTATGAAGGGTAAATAGAAATTGGCATATCACGTTGTGGTTTTACGTAGGTAAGATACGTTCTTGCTAGAAACCTATAACAGCCACGTAAAAACATGCAACAACAATTAGAGGACGTCTAACTTGTTTTTGCAGCAAGTGCTTTGTGATGTGATATGGCCAAAGGATGTGATGAATGATATATGTGATGTATGAGATGATCATGTTCTTGTAATAGGAATCACAACTTGCATGTCGATAAGTATGACAACCGGCAGGAGCCATAGGAGTTGTCTTTATTTTTTGTATGACCTGTGTGTCATTGAATAACGCCATGTAAATTTACTTTACTTTATTGCTAAACACGTTAGCCATAGAAGTAGAAGTAATCATTGGCGTGACAACTTCATGAAGACACGATGATGGAGATCATGATGATGGAGATCATGGTGTCATACCGGTGACGAAGATGATCATGGCGCCCCGAAGATGGAGATCAAAGGAGCAATATGATATTGGCCATATCATGTCACTATTTGATTGCATGTGATGTTTATCATGTTTTGCTTCTTATTTGCTTAGAACGATGGTAGTAAATAAGATGATCCCTTATAATAATTTCAAGAAAGTGTTCCCCCTAACTGTGCACCGTTGTGAAGGTTCGTTGTTTCGAAGCACCACGTGATGATCGGGTGTGATAGATTCTAACGTTCGAATACAACGGGTGTAAACCAGATTTACACACGCAATACACTTAGGTTGACTTGACGAGCCTAGCACGTACAGACATGGCCTCGGAACACGGAAGACAGAAAGGTCGAGCATGAGTCGTATAGAAGATACGATCAACATGTAGATGTTCACCGACGTTGACTAGTCCATCTCACGTGATGATCGGACATGGCCTAGTTGACTCGGATCATGTTTCACTTAGATGACTAGAGGGATGTCTATCTAAGTGGGAGTTCATTGAATAATTTGATTAGATGAACTTAATTATCATGAACTTAGTCTAAAATCTTTACAATATGTCTTGTAGATCAAATGGCCCAAGCTAATGTTGCCCTCAACTTCAACGCGTTCCTAGAGAAAACCAAGCTGAAAGATGATGGCAGCCACTATACGGACAGGGTCTGGAACCTGAGGATCATCCTCATAGCTGCCAAGAAATATTATGTCCTAGAAGCACCGCTAGGTGAAGCACCCATCCCAGAGAACCAAGACGTTATGAATGCTTGGCAGTCTCGTGCTGATGATTACTCCCTCATTCAGTGCGGCATGCTTTACAGCTTAGAGCCGGGGCTCCAAAAGCGTTTTGAGCAACACGGAGCATATGAGATGTTCGAGGAGCTGAAAATGGTTTTCCAAGCTCATGCCCGGGTCGACAGATATGAAGTCTCCGACAAGTTCTTCAGTTGTAAGATGGAGGAAAATAGTTCACAAGGTGAGCACATACTCAAAATGTCCAGGTTGCACAATCGCCTGACTCAGCTGGGAGTTAATCTCCCGGATGACGCGGTCATTGACAGGATCCTTCAGTCGCTTCCACCGAGCTACAAAAGCTTTGTGATGAACTTCAATATGCATGGGATGGAAAAGACCATTCCTGGGGTATATTCAATGCTGAAATCAGCGGAGGTGGAGAACAAAAAGGAACATCAAAAGTTGATGGTGAATAAAACCACTAAATTCAAGAAAGGCAAGGGTAAGAAGAACTTCAAGAAGGACGGCAAGGGAGTTGCCGCGCCCGGTAAGCCAGTTGTCGGGAAGAAGCCAAAGAATGGACCCAAGCCTGAGACTGAGTGCTTTTATTGCAAGGGAAGTGGTCACTGGAAGCGGAACTGCCCCAAATACTTAGCGGACAAGAAGGACGGCAACACTAAAGGTATATGTGATATACATGTAATTGATGTGTACCTTACCAGTACTCGTAGTAGCTCCTGGGTATTTGATACCGGTGTTGTTGCTCATAATTGTAACTCAAAGTAGGAGCTGCAGAATAAGCGGAGGATGGCGAAGGACGAGGTGACGATGCGCGTCGGGAATGGTTCCAAGGTCGATGTGATCGCCGTCAGCACGCTACCTCTACATTTACCTACGGGATTAGTTTTAAACCTCAATAATTGTTATTTAGTGCCAGCTTTGAGCATGAACATTGTATCAGGATCTCGTTTAATTTGAGATGGCTACTCATTTAAATCCGAGAATAATGGTTGTTCTATTTATATGAGAGATATGTTTTATGGTCATGCCCCGCTGGTGAATGGTTTATTCTTAATGAATCTCGAGCGTAATGTTACACATATTCATAGTGTGAATACCAAAAGATGTAAAGTTGATAACGATAGTCCCACATACTTGTGGCACTGCCGCCTTGGTCACATTGGTGTCAAGCGCATGAAGAAGCTCCATGCTGATGGACTTTTAGAGTCTCTCGATTATGAATCATTTGACACATGCGAACCATGCCTTATGGGCAAAATGACCAAGACTCCGCCTCCGAACAATGGAGCGAGCAACCAACTTGTTGGAAATCATACATACCGATGTAAAAGCGGTCCAATGAGCGTTGAGGCTCGTGGAGGATATCGTTATGTTCTCACTCTCACTGATGACTTGAGTAGATATGGGTATGTTTTCTTAATGAAACACAAGTCTGAGACCTTTGAAAAGTTCAAGGAATTTTAGAGTGAGGTTGAGAAGCAACGTGACAGGAAAATAAAGTTCTTACGATCAGATCGTGGGGGAGAATATTTAAGTCACGAATTTGGTACACACTTAAGGAAATGTGGAATCATTTCACAACTCACGCCGCCTGGAACACCTCAGCGTAACGGTGTGTCCGAACATCGTAATCGCACTCTATTAGATATGGTGCGATCCATGATGCCACTCACCAATTTACTGCTATCATTTTGGGGATACGCTCTAGAGACAGCCGCATTCACTTTAAATAGGGCTCCGTCGAAATCCGTTGAGACGACACCATATGAATTATGGTTTGGGAAGAAACCTAAGCTGTCGTTTCTAAAAGTTTGGGGATGCGATGCTTATGTCAAGAAACTTCAACCTGAAAAGCTTGAACCCAAGTCGGAAAAATGTGACTTTATAGGATACCCTAAGGAAACCATTGGGTATACCTTCTACCTCAGATCCGAAGGCAAAATCTTTGTTGCCAAGAACGGGTCCTTTTTGGAGAAAGAGTTTCTCTCGAAAGAAGTAAGTGGGAGGAAAGTAGAGCTTGATGAAGTACTACCTCTTGAAACGGTAAGTAGCGCAGCTCAGGAAGATGTTCCTGTGGTGCCTGTACCGACTAGAGAGGAGGTTAATGATGATGATCAAGATACTTCGGATCAAGCTACTACTGAACTTCGTAGGTCCACAAGGACACGTTCCGCACCAGAGTGGTACGGCAACCCTGTCTTGGAAATCATGTTGTTAGAAAATGGTGAACCTTCGAACTATGAAGAAGCGATGGCGGGCCCAGATTCCGACAAATGGCTATAAGCCATGAAAACCGAGATAGGATCCATGTATGAAAATGAAGTATGGACTTTGACTGACTTGCCTGATGATTGGCGAGCCATAGAAAATAAATGGATCTTTGAGAAGAAGAGAGACGCGGATGGTAATGTGACCATCTATAAGGCTCGACTTGTCGCTAAGGGTTATCGACAAGTTCAAGGGGTTGACTACGATGAGACTTTCTCTCCCGTAGCGAAGCTGAAGTCCGTCTGAATCATGTTAGCAATTGCCGCATACTATGATTATGAGATATTGCAAATGGACGTCAAAACGGCATTCCTTAACGGCCATCTTAAGGAAGAATTGTATATGATGCAGCCGGGAGGTTTTGTCGATCCTAAGAATGCTAAAAAGGTGTGCAAGCTCCAACGCTCAATCTATGGGCTGGTGCAAGCATCTCGGAGTTGGAACATTCGATTTGATGAGATGATCAAAGCGTTTGGGTTTACACAGACTTATGGAGAAGCCTGTGTTTACAAGAAAGTGAGTGGGAGCTCTGTAGCATTTCTCATATCATATGTGGATGACATACTGTTGATGGGAAATGATATAGAATTCTTGGAAAGCATAAAGGCCTACTTGAACAAGTGTTTTTCAATGAAGGACCTTGGAGAAGCTGCTTATATATTAGGCATCAAGATCTATAGAGATAGATAGAGATGCCTCATTGGTCTTTCACAAAGTACGTACCTTGACAAGATATTGAAGAAGTTCAATATGGATCAGTCCAAGAAGGGGTTCTTTCCTGTATTGCAAGGTGTGCGATTGAGCACGGCTCAATGCCCGACCACGGAAGAAGATAGAGAAAAGATGAGTGTCGTCCCCTATGCCTCAGCCATAGGGTCTATTATGTATGCCATGCTGTGTACCAGACCTGATGTAAACCTTGCCGTAAGTTTGGTAGGAAGGTACCAAAGTAAACCCGGCATGGAACACTGGACAGCGGTCAAGAATATCCTAAAGTACCTGAAAAGGACAAAGGACATGTTTCTCGTGTATGGAGGTGACGAAGAGCTCGTCGTAAAGGGTTACGTCGATGCTACCTTCGACGCAGATCTAGATGACTCTAGGTCACTAACCGGATATGTGTTTATTTTGAATGGTGGGGCGGTAAGCTGGTGGAGTTGCAAGCAAAGCGTCGTGGCTGTATCTACATGTGAAGCGGAGTACATGGCAGCCTCGGAGGCAGCGCATGAAGCAATCTGGGTGAAGGAGTTCATCACCGACCGAGGAGTCATACCCAATGCATCGGGGCCGGTCACTCTCTTCTGTGACAATGCTGGAGCTATTGCCCTTGCCAAGGAGCCCAGGTTTCACAAGAAGACCAGGCACATTAAGCGTCGCTTCAACTCCATTCGTGAAAATGTTCAAGATGGAGACATAGATATTTGTAAAGTACATACGGACCTAAATGTGGCAAATCTGTTGACTAAACCTCTGCCTAGAGCAAAACATGATCAACACCCGAACTCTATGGGTGTTCGATTCATCACAATGTAACTAGATTAGTGACTCTAGTGCAAGTGGGAGACTGTTGGAAATATGCCCTAGAGGCAATAATAAAATGGTTGTTATTATATTTCTTTGTTCATGATAATTGTCTATTGTTCGTGCTATAATTGTGTTATCCGGAAATCGTAATACATGTGTGAATACATAGACCACAACATGTCCCTAGTGAGCCTCTAGTTGACTAGCTTGTTGATCAACAGATAGTCATGGTTTCCTGACTATGGACATTGGATGTCATTGATAACGGGATCACATCATTAGGAGAATGATGTGATGGACAAGACCCAATCCTAAGCATAGCACAAGATCGTGTAGTTCATTTGCTAGAGCTTTTCCAAATGTTTGTGCAACTCCCGGATACCGTAGGAGTGCTTTGGGTGTGCCAAACGTCACAACGTAACTGGGTGGCTATAAAGGTGCACTACGGGTATCTCCGAAAGTGTCTGTTGGGTTGGCACTAATCGAGACTGGGATTTGTCGCTCCGTATGACGGAGAGGTATCTCTGGGCCCACTCGGTAATGCATCATCATAATGAGCTCAATGTGACCAAGTGTCTGGTCACGGGATCATGCATTACGGTACAAGTAAAGTGACTTGCCGGTAACGAGATTGAACGAGGTATTGGGATACCGACGATCGAGTCTCGGGCAAGTAACGTACCGATTGAAAAAGGGAATTGTATACGGGATTGATTGAATCCTCGACATCGTGGTTCAGCAGATGAGATCATCGAGGAGCATGTGGGAGCCAACATGGGTATCCAGATCGTGCTGTTGGTTATTGACCAGAGAGTCGTCTCGGTCATGTCTGCATGTCTCCCGAACCCGTAGGGTCTACACACTTAAGGTTCGGTGACGCTAGGGTTGTAGAGATATTAGTATGCAGTAACCCAAAAGTTGTTCGGAGTCCCAGATGAGATCCCGGACGTCACGAGGAGTTCTGGAATGGTCCGGACATAAAGATTTATATATAGGAAGTCAAGTTTCGTGTAACGCCCTCGATGCGGCTATATCTCCCACGTGTCGAGGCACGACTTAGAGGCATAACCGCATTGAAAGCAATGTCGCAAGTGAGGTAATCTTCACACAACCCATGTAATACATAAGGGAAAGGGATACATAGTTGGCTTACAGTCGCCACTTCACACAATACATAAATAAAACATCCATCATTCAGAGTACACTCAAGGTCCGACTACGGAACCAAAATAAAAGAAGATACCCCAAATGCTACACAGATCCCCGAATCGTCCCAACTGGGCACCACTACTGATCATCAGGAAAAGACACATAGTAACGACCACGTTCCTCGTCGAACTCCCACTTGAGCTCGGTTGCGTCACCTGCACCGCATCATCGGCACTGCAACTGTTTTGGTAGAATCTGTGAGTCACGGGGACTCAGCAATCTCACACCCGCGAGATCAAGACTATTTAAGCTTATAGGAAGGACAGAGTAGTAAGGTGGAGCTGCAGCAAGCGACTAGCATATATGGTGGCTACTTCGCAAAAGAGAGCGAGAAGAGGAGCAAAGCACGGTCGTGAAGCTAGTAGCGATCAAGAAGTGATCCTGAACTACTTACGTCAAACATAACTCCAACACCGTGTTCACTTCCGGACTCCGCGAGAAGAGACCATCACGGTTACACACGCGTTGATGTGTATTTTAATTGAGGTCAACTTCGGTTTTCTACAACCGACATTAACAAATTCCCATCTGCCTCATAACCGCGGCACGGCTTTCAAAAGATATTACCCTGCAGGGTGTCCCAACTTAGCCCATTATAAGCTCTCACGGTCAACGAAGGATATTCCTTCTACCGAAGACCCGATCAATCTCGAATCCCGGACTACAAGACATTTCGACAGCAATAAAACAAGACCAGCAAAGCCGCCTGATTGTGCCGACAAATCCCGATAGGAGCTGCACATATCTCGCTCTCGTGGCACATCCGGATAAGTCAAGCTACGAGTAAAACCAAGCCTCGAAGTTTCCCGCAGGTGGCCCAAGAGGTTGCTCGGTTCGGGCCAGCACTCAAGGAGCACCGTCCGGAGGGGGTTAAAATAAAGATGACCCTCGGGCTCGCGAAAACCCGGGGAAAAGGCTTAGGTGGCAAATGGTAAAACCAATGTTGGGCCTTGCCGGACGAGTCTTATTCAAAGCAAACTGTCAAGGGGTCCCATAAATCACCCAACCGTAAGGAACGCGAAATCAAGGAACATAACACCGGTATGACGGAAACTAGGTGGCAAGAGGAACAAAACACTGCATAAGGCCGAGCCTTCCACCCTTTACCAAGTATATAGATGTATTAAAATAGCAGATATATATATATATATTGTGATATCCCCAACAAGTAAACATGTTCCAACAAGGAACAACATCTCCATGTTCCAACAAGGAACAAACTTCACTTCACCGCAACTAGCAACGCTATAAGAGGGCTGAGCAAAGCGGTAACATAGCCAATCAACGGTTTGCTAGGAAAGGATGGTTAGGGCTGACATGGCAATATGGGTGGCATGATATAGCAAGTGGTAGGCATCGCAGCATAGGCATAGCAAAAGAGCGAGCAACTAGCATAGCAAAGATATAAGTGATTTCGAGGGTATGGTCATCTTGCTCGCAATGTTCTCGAGTTGTCGAAAGCTTGATCCTCGTAAGCGTTCTCAACAGGTTCCTCGCTCACGCACTCGCCTCCGGCTCTACCCAAAGCAACAACACAAACAAAGGAACCACAATAAATCACGGTGCAATGCACAATCAACATGATGCAAAACATGACATGATATGCGGGATGTGATATGCAATGCGATAAAGCGCCCGGAAGGAAAATGATGAACCAGGCATCAACTTGGCAAACCAAGTATGCCACTGGAAAGATGAGATGATTTCGGTTGAAATCGATATAAAGATCACCGAAAACGGATGCACGGTTTGCAAATGACAAGCAAAACAAGAATGGCACAAATCTGCCATTAACAGCATGATGCCACTTAGCAAGCAACAAATAATTAAGCTACTGCATCCAAACGTACCAACAAAGTATATGGCAGTGATCTACACAAGATTCTTGACAAAAGATGAGCACTGAGCTACGGCTAAATCACATCATAACAGGTTCAAACAAGCATGGCAAAAGTGCACAAAATATCAGGCTGGACATGGCAAAAACAGCATCAGGTTGCAATGTTCAGAGCAACAAAACTACATGCTACAGGAACTTAAAATAGCAAAACATGGCATGGCATGAATCTACTCAAAGCATAGAACAAAAGTCCCTTACTGACCATAAGCCAAAAAGGATCAGAAAATATAGTAACATCCATGTCAATATCGAAAGTTTCGTTAACAGATTCAGCAAAATGGCATGTCAAAAACTGATAACAAGTAGGCATGTTTACAAGCTCAATGCACTCACTACAGAGCCTTATATGAAAAACTAAGCATACATACATCAAGAAGACATGGCATAGAATACATACATGGCAAGAACAATAACATAGCATACATGGATCAACCACAACAACCTAGGCAAAATTGAATAACCTGTAAACAATCTGCCAGGAAACATTTGATAGCAAAAGTAGAGCTCGATTGACTCAAGCTATAGCACTCCATAATTGCAAAAAAGGGCATGGATGGATAGAGCAAGACATGTTTTACAAAACATCCTTACTGAAGTATCTCAAAATATGCATGGATCTCTTGGTAGCATCAAGTTAACATGGCATCAAAATATCAGCTAAACAGGGCTGAAAACAGCAACATCAGGACACCTACTTTGCATGCTTGTGCTAGTCACCACATATATCACAAAAATACATGGCATACACCCCTGGAAAGATGGCATGGAATATTACAAAACACATGTAGGACTCAAATTCATAGGATGCACACATCAATCATGGAAAAAATAACAAAAGTGCAAGTTCTGTTAAGAAACAGAAACTAACATCACATAGCCCTCTTCTAACAGCATTTCGGGCATCAAGATGAGCTCAAATGAAAATGATGCAATGAGATGAAATGATCTACTCTTCGGTCGAACATTTTGACATATTATACGCGCAAAATGGATCTACAGATGCAAAGTTACGCTACGATGAAAATGACACAAAATATCATCGATTTAAAACTTAGAAGAAAAATGGAGGGAGAAGTCAACGGCTAGGTCAAGGATCCGGATCGATCCGCCCGATCGGGCGACGGTGGCGGCGGCGCTGGCTCGCCGGAGCCCGGGCGAGGAGGAGGGGCGCCGGGCGGGTCGGGGCCGCCGGCGAGGCGAGGTCGCCGGAGGCGGCGGCGGGCCGGCGCGCGGTGGAGGCGGCGATCGGCGGCGAGGCCGCGAGGTCCGGCAGCGGCGGCCCGGCGGGCGGGCGGCGGGCGCCGCCGGCGGGGCGCGACGCTGCCGGCCGCGCGCGGCAGGCGGCGGCGGGAGGCGCGGCGGCGGAGGAGGCTGCGCGCGAGAGAGGCGGCGGCGGCGCGGCGAGCGGCGCGGAGGCGCGGGCGCGGCGGCGCGCTGCTGGAAGCGGGCGGGCCTGGCCCGGGCCGGGCGGGCGGGCGCGGCGGCGGCGCCTGACAGGTGGCGGCCTCTGAGTGGCGCGGACGCGGCGGCGGCTTCGTCCGGCGGCGGCGGACGCGTCCGGTGCGCGGGGAGGGGATTTTTTTAGGGTTTCGGGGAAGAAGACCCGGATTTGGAAGGGGGTGATGTTTAAATAGGCATAGAGGGAGCTAGGAGAGTCCAAATGAGGTGTAGTTTTCGCCCACACGATCGTGATCGAACGACGGAGAGCATGGAAGTGACTTAGATGGGTTATTGGGCTGTTTTGAAGGGGTGTTGGGCTGCAACTTAAAAGAGGCCTTTGCGAGAGTGCGGTTAACCGTTGGAGTACCAAACGAGCTCCAAATGAACCGAAACTTGACCGGTGGTCTACGGGTGGTATACCAAGGCCACTAGACAAACCTCGGTCCATTTCGAGAAGGTTTAGTACCCGCACACGGAAAAACGTAAAAGGGCCGCCGGGGAGATAGGAGTGCCGGATTGCAAAACGGACAACGGAAAAATGCTCGGAATCATGAGACGAACACGTATGCAAATGCGATGCACATAACGACATGATGTAAAATGCATGACATGGAAAAAAGGCAAAAAGAAGAAAAAACCCAACCACAGAGGGAATATCATATCACAATGCCGAAAATGGCAGGAGTTGGAGTTACAAATATGGAAAGTTACTCCGGGTGTTACAACACTCCACCACTACAAGAGGATCTCGCCCCAGATCTAGGACTGAAAGAACTCCGGATATTCGAACGGAGGTGATCCTCGCGCCCCTGTGTGGCTTCTCGGTCGGAATGGTGTGACCACTTCACTTTCAGGAATTTGATTGACTTGTTGCGAGTCTTGCGCTCGGTTTCTTCAAGAATAGCAACGGGTGCTCATGATAAGAGAGATCTTCTTGAAGGTCAATTTCTTCGGTTGATAGTGCGTTCAGAGACTTGAAGCACTTGCGAAGCTGTGACACGTGAAACACATCGCACGCTTGCAAAGTTGGATGGAAGCTCGTTGATAGGCTAGATCGCCTCTTTGCCAATGATCTTGAAAGGACCCACGATCTAGGGGCAAGCTTCCTTTGATACCGGGCGGCGAGTGCCTTTCATTGGAGAGACGCGAGGTAGACATGGTCTCCGATTTCAAAAGTCACATCACGGTGCTTATCATCATAATAGCTTTTCCGCGCGATTATGCGCTTTGAGATTCTCACGAATGACTTTGCACATTTCTTCCGCTTCGGATCAAGTCATTGCCAAGAAGTTGGCGCTCACCTGTCTCGCACCAATTGAGAGGAGTACGCACTTTCGCCCTAGAGAATTTCGAATGGGGCCTTGCCCGAACTCGCTTGGAAGCTGTTGTTGTAGGAGAACTCGCATATGGAAGACAATCTTCCCACTTCATACCGAAAGAAATGGCACAAGCCCTGAGCATATCTTCAAGAATTTGATTAACTCGCTCAACTTGGCCACTTGTTTGAGGATGGAAAGCTGTGCTGAAACGAATGTTGGTGCCCATGGCCTTCAAAAGAATCCCAAAACTTGGAGGTAAAGATGCTGCCACGGTCCAAGAGATCACTTGTGGAATGCCGTGCAAGGAGACAATCCTCGAGGTGTATAGCTCGCCAACCGAGCTGCTGTGATGGATTCTTTGATAGGAAGAAAATGAGCCACTTTAGTAAGCTTGTCAATGACAACGAAGATAGCATCATTTCCACGCTTGGACTTAGGAAAACCAGTCACGAAGTCCATTTCGATATGATCAAACTTCCATTCTGAATAGCAAGAGGTTGGAGGAGACCAGCTGGTCTTTGGTGTTCGCTTTCACTCTTCTGCAGACATCACACTAATTCACGAATTGAGCAATTTCTCGCTTCATTCGAGTCCACCAATATGACTGCTTGAGGTCATGGTACATCTTCGCATTTCCGGATGAATGGATAGAAGCGAATTGTGAGCCTTGTTCATAATGACTTTTCTCAGATCACCCTTAGGAACCACAATCCGTCCTCAAGAAAAGAGTATCTTTGTCATCAATGTGGAAGCACTTGTACTTGAAATGCCCTTGTCGATACCACGCTTCACCTTTTTCACCATGGTATCCAGAAGTTGAGCCTCACGGATCTGATCTTCCAAAGTAGGAGAGACTATGAGGTTGGCAAGAAAGCCTTGAGGAACAACTTGAAGATTCAGCTTATGGAAAGCTTCACAGAGATCCGGTTGGAAGGGCTTGAGGATTAGATTGTTGCAGAAGCTTTCCTGCTCAAAGCATCTGCAATGACATTGGCCTTGCCTTGAGTATATTCAATACTTGGGTTGTACTCTTGAATCATTTCAACCCATCGAGTCTGCTGAGGTTGAGGTTGGGTTGAGTGAAGATGTACTTGAGACTCTTGTGATCGGTGAAAATGTCCACTTTCCTTCCCAACAAGAGATGTCTCCACGTTATCAATGCATGGACAATCGCCGCCAACTCAAGATCGTGAATGGGGTAGTTCTTTTCGTTGGGCTTCAATCAAGCGAGAGGTATAAGCCACAACTCTCTCTCTTGCATTAACACAGCACCGAGACCTTGAAGAGAAGCATCACGAAAACTTCAATGGCTTGGATTCATCAGAGGAGTCAAGACGGAGCTGTGACGAGTTTCTCTTTGAGGGTATTGAAAGCAACGCCACACTCAGAGACCGTACATACTTCACATGCTTCGAGAAGGTTGGAAAGAGGCTTTGCAATCTTGGAGAAGTTCTCAACGAATCTTCGCAATAGCTTGCAAGACCAAGAAAACTGTGGAGCTGCTTGACATTCCGAGGAGGTTCCCAATTCACAATTGCGGACACCTTCTGGGATTAACAGCGATGCCCTTAGGCGGAGATGATATGGCCAAGATAAAGCACTTCATCAAGCCAAAATTCACATTTGGAGAACTTAGCATAGAATTGATACTCTCGAGCTTGTCTAGCACCAATCGCAAATGTTTGGCATGATCCTTCTTATTCTTGGAGAAGACCAAAATATCATCAAGATAGACCAAGACGAATTCATTGGTGTAGGGGTTGAATTTGAAGTTCATCATCCGAGAGAATGTTGGAGGAGCATTCACAAGGCCGAAAGACATGACAGTATATTCATAAGAACCAAAGCTTGTTCTGAATGCTTTCTTGGGAATATCTTGTTCACGAATGCGAATCTGATGATAACCCATACGAAGGTCAAGCTTGGAGAACACTTTAGCACCTTTGAGTTGCTCGAAAAGCTCATTGATGTTGGGAAGTGGATACTTGTTTTTGATTGTCTTCTTATTCAATGGACGGTAATCGACGCAAAGTCGGTCCGTGCCATCCTTCTTCTCGACAAAAGAACACCACAACCCCAAGGAGATGAACTCGTCCGATCAAACACAGACGCTCTTGTTCATCGAGCTGCTTCTTCAATTCCTTCAGCTCATCAGTCCAAGCTTGTATGGACTCTTGCAAACGGGTTCAATGCTGTGCTCAAGATCGATAACGAATTCAATCGGCCGATGAGGAGGCATACCCGAAGCTCTTCCGAAAGACATCTTGGTACTCACAAACGATCGAATCGAGAGATGGCATCCAATTCGCCTCTTCTCATTGAGAGAAAACAACCAATGGTTTCATCACGAAGGCATAGATGATCACATCATTAGAAGAGTGAGTCAATTGAATCTCCCCGCAGCACAATCAAGCTGAGCTTTGTGCCGATAAAGCCACCCATTCCGAGAATAAGATCAATATCCGAGTCACCAAGGACAATAGGTTTAGAAAGAAATCTATAATCGCCCATCTTGATAGAAACATCCGAACCACCAAACTGGAGCTCAACCGCTTACTCGGAGAAATGACATCCATGGGTTTCCCAATGAGAAGAAGTGAATTCATGCTTGGCAAAAACGGTCTTGACATGAAACAATGCGATGCACCAAGATCAAATAAGACTTTTGCAGAATATCATTAATCGAGAGATTACCCATGATCACATCGGAAGAATCATCCGCTTGAGCTGCATTCATCATATTGATCTTGGCATGCTTTGGATTATGCTTGACCACCGCATTGCTGGAAGATTTCACAGAGGAGGAGGCGAAGACGCCTCTGTTGAAGCACTTGTTCGCATAGTGACCTTTCTGCGACACTTGTTGCAAGTCACCTCGAGAGCGGACGGTGTTAAGGAGCACTTGACCTTGGAGCTTGAGAATTTGACTTGTTCTCGATAGCTTGGGTTGGGTGGGTGGGAAGATCCACGGCCACCTGAGTTCTTCTCGCGATAAGGCCGACGGAACGGAGGAGGAGGAAGGTAGAACTTCTGCTGCTTAGCTGCCACTTGAGAGGAAGAAGAAGACTGAACTGCATCCCCGATTCTCTTCTTAGAAGCCTCACATTTGAGCTGGGCAGCTTCTTGCTTCAAAGCCATGTTGTAGAAATCATCATACTTATCTCGCTCAAAAGCACAAGAGCTAATTGCAGATCTTCTCTCGCACCACCTCTGAATTGATAGATCATACTCTTTTCATCGTGCACGCCTTGCTTAGCAAAACGAGCGAAGTTTCGAACTGGATATTGTATTGATAGACGTACATGTTGCCCTGCTTGAGATTGCGGAACTCCTCACGCTTGCTCTCAACAACACTTTTCGAATGTGATGAGCTCAAATCACGGCGAACTCATCCTGTAATGACACGACCTCCTCTCGAATCTTTGTATTGTCGGTACCACTCAAAGAGCTTGATCCTTGAGTTGAAACGATGCAAACTTGACAAAGTCCTCAGGTCTGACATTGCTACAATCAAAATGCTTGCAGATGTCCACTAACCAATCGTCAGCGTCTGTGGCCTCGACACAGAAACTGAAAGACTTCGGCTGATTAGCAAGGAACTGACTGAGAGTAGCAAAGTGCGGCTGATTGTTGCCTTGACCTTGATTTCCTTGATTGCCTTGCCCTCGAGTACGCTTCTTGCAAGAGCTGCAAAATCATCTCGAGCATTGGCATTGGTGGCTGCCATGATAGCTTGCCAGCCTCCGGAGGCGGAGGTGGAGGTGGAGGGTTGACCGATCCCCATCATTGCGATCCGGATTCAGGCGCGTTGGTGGAGCCATCCTGAAGAGGGTGACATCCGTTAGTCCTTTGATAGACAAAAAGATAAGTAGAATCAACGGATAGAAATTGCAACATATAGCCTTCACAAGAAACATTCAACAAGAATGAACGAATGAATTCCAAAGTTAATCATCACACGCCCATTAAGGTGAGAAGCCACTTAGATAAAGGATATGGAAACAACATCTGCTTAGAAACAACTCAATATCACAACTGAAAACAAAAGATTGGCTTCTAGAATGAGCCGAACAAACACATGATAGAGATTTACGCCCAAAGTGTTCGTGGTGGGGCCCACACGGACACGACGATAGCGGACGTCACGAATGACAAACAAGACGCCCCGAATCAGCATAGCCAAGGATTCTTTAAGACGCCTCGCGATCATCAGAATCGACCGTGAATGGGCGGACCACTAGACGTTGAACCCCAATCTCAAATCATACATCCGCCGGAAAGAATATCCCGTAAGCTACTAGAATTCCCACCTATAAACTCCCAAACTTTCTGGTTATGCAATCTGGTGTTGGGGATACAGGGACACAAAATATATCACCCAAACTAACAATACCTAGATCCACCAGTATCCATCCGTCAACACATAACCAAGAAACCTTCGAAATCGTGTACCTCGACCTTCAAAAACATCCGTTATACAAGTCATGGCAATACTCCGCACTCACCTCAAGATCGGGTTATCGGGTTATCTCACCAACAACTGCACAAAAGAGATTCGATGTCGGCAAAACTCGTATTCCGAATCGCAACGATAAAATTGTGACGACAACACCTCGGAGCTCAACTCCCGGGACACCGCCACAACCCCTAAATGTCGAGGCACCAAGAACAATGTTCTCGCCACAAAACCATCGAACGATTCCAAGATACCCACGTGATCCTAAAATTTTTTAGTGAAATTTGAGAAGAGGAGAGTCAAACACTACGTCAGATACCTCACAGAGCTTACGAAGGACCGGGGAGTAAAAAGAATCCTACTCTCGATATATATAATCCTAAGACTCAAAACATTTTCCATTCTAGACTCAACAACGCCAAAGAAACAATCAAGTAGGGGCTCCTAAGTCGGGAAGGCCCGATTACCAACTTGTAACGCCTCGATGCGGCTATATCTCCCACGTGTCGAGGCACGACTTAGAGGCATAACCGCATTGAAAGCAATGTCGCAAGTGAGGTAATCTTCACACAACCCATGTAATACATAAGGAAAGAGATACATAGTTGGCTTACAATGCCACTTCACACAATACATAAATAAACATCCATCATTCGAGTACACTCAAGGTCCGACTACGGAACCAAAATAAAAGAAGATACCCCAAATGCTACACAGATCCCGAATCGTCCCAACTGGGCACCACTACTGATCATCGTGAAAGACACATAGTAACGACCACGCCCTCGTCGAACTCCCACTTGAGCTCGGTTGCGCCACCTGACCGCATCATCGGCACCTGCAACTGTTTTGGTAGAATCTGTGAGTCACGGGACTCAGCAATCTCACACCATGAGATCAAGACTATTTAAGCTTATAGGAAGGTCGAGTAGTAAGGTGGAGCTGCAGCAAGCGACTAGCATATATGGTGGCTACTTCGCAAAAGAGAGCGAGAAGAGGAGCAAAGCACGGTCGTGAAGCTAGTAGCGATCAAGAAGTGATCCTGAACTACTTACGCCAAACATAACTCCAACATCGTGTTCACTTCCGGACTCCGAGAAGAGACCATCACGTTACACACGCGTTGATGTGTATTTTAATTGAGGTCAACTTCGGTTTTCTACAACCGACATTAACAAATTCCCATCTGCCTCATAACCGCGGGCACGACTATCGAAAGATATTACCCTGCAGGGGTGTCCCAACTTAGCCCATTATAAGCTCTCACGGTCAACGAATGATATTCCTTCTACCGGGAAGACCCGATCAATCTCGAAATCCCGGACTACAAGACATTTCGACAGAATAAAACAAGACCAGCAAAGCCGCCCAATTGTGCCGACAAATCCCGATAGGAGCTGCACATATCTCGCTCTTAGGGCACATCCGGATAAGTCAAGCTACGAGTAAAACCAAGCCTCGAGTTTCCCGTGGTGGCCCCAAGCAGGTTGCTTCGTTCGGGCCAGCACTCAAGGAGCACCGGTCCGGGGTTAAAATAAAGATGACCCTCGGCTCGCGAAAACCCGGGGAAAAGGCTTAGGTGGCAAATGGTAAAACCAATGTTGGGCCTTGCTGGGCGAGTCTTATTCAAAGCAAACTGTCAAGGGGTCCCATAAATCACCCAACCGTAAGGAACGCTAAATCAAGGAACATAACACCGTATGACGGAAACTAGGGTGGCAAGAGGGAACAAAACACTGGCATAAGGCCGAGCCTTCCACCCTTTACCAAGTATATAGATGCATTAAAAATAGCAGATATATATATTGTGATATCCCCAACAAGTAAACATGTTCCAACAAGGAACAACATCTCCATGTTCCAACAAGGAACAAACTTCAGCTTCACCTGCAACTAGCAACGCTATAAGAGGGCTGAGCAAAGCGGTAACATAGCCAATCAACGGTTTGCTAGGAAAGGATGGTTAAGGGCTGACATGGCAATATGGGTGGCATGATATAGCAAGTGGTAGGCATCGCAGCATAGGCATAGCAAAAGAGCGAGCAACTAGCATAGCAAAGATAGAAGTGATTTCGAGGGTATGGTCATCTTGCTCGCAATGTTCTCGAGTTGTCGAAAGCTTGATCCTCGTAAGCGTTCTCAACAGGTTCCTCGCTCACGCACTCGCCTCCGGCTCTACCCAAAGCAACAACACAAACAAAGGAACCACAATAAATCACGGTGCAATGCACAATCAACATGATGCAAAACATGACATGATATGCGGATGTGATATGCAATGCGATAAAGCGCCCGGAAGGAAAATGATGAACCAGGCATCAACTTGGCAAACCAAGTATGCCACTGAAAGATGAGATGATTTCGTTGAAATCGATATAAAGATCACCGAATCGGATGCACGGTTTGCAAATGACAAGCAAAACAAGAATGGCACAAATCTGCCATTAACAGCATGATGCCACTTAGCAAGCAACAATTAATTAAGCTACTGCATCCAAACGTACCAACAAAGTTTATGGCAGTGATCTACACAAGATTCTTGACAAAAGATGAGCACTGAGCTACGGCTAAATCACATCATAACAGGTTCAAACAAGCATGGCAAAAGTGCACAAAATATCAGGCTGGACATGGCAAAAACAGCATCAGGTTGCAATGTTCAGAGCAACAAAACTACATGCTACAGGAACTTAAAATAGCAAAACATGGCATGGCATGAATCTACTCAAAGCATAGAACAAAAGTCCCTTACTGACCATAAGCCAAAAAGGATCAGAAAATATAGTAACATCCATGTCAATATCGAAAGTTTAGTTAACAGATTCAGCAAAATGGCATGTCAAAAACTGATAACAAGTAGGCATGTTTACAAGCTCAATGCACTCACTACAGAGCCTTATATGAAAAACTAAGCATACATACATCAAGAAGACATGGCATAGAAGACATACATGGCAAGAACAATAACATAGCATACATGGATCAACCACAACAACCTAGGCAAAATTGAATAACCTGTAAACAATCTGCCAGGAAACATTTGATAGCAAAAGTAGAGCTCGATTGACTCAAGCTATGGCACTCCATAATTGCAAAAAAGGGCATGGATGGATAGAGCAAGACATGTTTTACAAAACATCCTTACTGAAGTATCTCAAAATATGCATGGATCTCTTGGTAGCATCAAGTTAACATGGCATCAAAATATCAGCTAAACAGGGCTGAAAACAGCAACATCAGGACACCTACTTTGCATGCTTGTGCTAGTCACCACATAGATCACAAAAATACATGGCATACACCCCTGGAAAGATGGCATGGCATATTACAAAACACATGTAGGACTCAAATTCATAGGATGCACACATCAATCATGGCAAAAATAACAAAAGTGCAAGTTCTGTTAAGAAACAGAAACTAACATCACATAGCCCTCTTCTAACAGCATTTCGGGCATCAAGATGAGCTCAAATGAAAATGATGCAATGAGATGAAATGATCTACTCTTCGAGTCGAACATTTTGACATATTATACGCGCAAAATGGATCTACAGATGCAAAGTTATGCTACGATGAAAATGACACAAAATATCATCAGATTTAAAAACTTAGAAGAAAAAATGGAGGGGGAGAAGTCAACGGGCTAGGTCAAGGGATCCGGATCGGGATCCAGCCCGATCGGCGACGGTGGCGGCGGCGCGGGCTCGCCGGAGCCCTGGCGAGGAGGAGGGGCGCCAAGGGGGCGGGCCGGCCGGCGGGCGAGGTCGCCGGCGGAGGCGGCGGCTGCCGGCCGGAGGCGGCGACGGCGTGGCGAGGCCGCGAGGTCCGGAGAGCGGGCGGCCGCCGGCAGCGGCGGCGGGCGCTGGAGGCGGCGGAGGAGGCCGCGGCGGCGGAGGGCGGCGGCGGCGCTCGAAGCGGGCGCGGAGGCGGGCAAGCGGCGCGGCAGACGCTGGGCCGGGCGGGTTCCACTGGGCCCGGGCGGGCGGCGGCGCTGGGGCGCGCTCGACAGGTGGCAGCCTCGAGTGGCGCGGACGCTGGCGGCGACTTCGTCCGACGGCGGCGGGCGCGTCCGGTGGCGCGGGGAGGCGATTCGTCTAGGGTTTCGGGGGAAGAAGACCCGGATTTGGAAGGGGGTGATGTTTAAATAGGCATAGAGGGAGCTAGGAGAGTCCAAATGAGGTGTAGTTTTCGCCCACACGATCGTGATCGAACGACGGAGAGCATGGAAGTGACTTAGATGGGTTATTGGGCTGTTTTGAAGGGGTGTTGGGCTGCAACTTAAATGAGGCCTTTGCGAGAGTGCGGTTAACCGTTGGAGTACCAAACGAGCTCCAAATGACCAAACTTGACCGGTGGTCTACGGTGGTATACCAAGGCCACTAGACAAACCTCGGTCCATTTCGAGAAGGTTTAGTACCCGCACACGGAAAAACGTAAAAGGGCCGCGGGGAGATAGGAGTGCCGGATTGCAAAACGGACAACGGAAAAATGCTCGAATCATGAGACTAACACGTATGCAAATGCGATGCACATGATGACATGATGTAAAATGCATGACATGGAAAAAATGGCAAAAGAAGAAAACCCAACCACGGAGGGAATATCATATCATAATGCCGAAAATGGCAAGAGTTGGAGTTACAAATATGGAAAGTTACTTCCGGTGTTACAACACTCCACCACTACAAGAGGATCTCGCCCCGAGATCTAGGACTGAAAGAACTCCGGATATTCGAACGGAGGTGATCCTCGCGCCCCCGGTGGCTTCTCGGTCGGAATGGTGTGACCACTTCACTTTCAGGAATTTGATTGACTTGTTGCGAGTCTTGCGCCGGTTTCTTCAAGAATAGCAACGGGTGCTCATGATAAGAGAGATCTTCTTGAAGGTCAATTTCTTCGGTTGATAGTGCGTTCAGAGACTTGAAGGACTTGCGAAGCTGTGACACGTGAAACACATCGTGCACGCTTGCAAAGTTGGATGGAAGCTCGTTGATAGGCGAGATCGCCTCTTTGCCAATGATCTTGAAAGGACCCACGATCTAGGGGCAAGCTTCCCTTTGATACCGGGCGGCGAGTGCCTTTCGTTGGAGAGACGCGAGGTAGACATGGTCTCCGATTTCAAAAGTCACATCACGGTGCTTATCGTCATAATAGTTCTTCCGCGCGATTATGCGGCTTTGAGATTCTCACGAATGACTTTGCACATTTCTTCCGCTACGTGATCAAGTCATTGCCAAGAAGTTGGCGCTCACCGTCTCGCACCAATTGAGAGGAGTACGCACTTTCGCCATAGAGAATTTCGAATGGGGCCTTGCCCAACTCGCTTGGAAGCTGTTGTTGTAGGAGAACTCGCATATGGAAGACAATCTTCCCACTTCATACCGAAGAAATGACACAAGCCCCGAGCATATCTTCAAGAATTTGATTAACTCGCTCAACTTGGCCACTTGTTTGAGGATGGAAAGCTCTTTGAAACGAATGTTGGTGCCCATGGCCTTCTCAAAAGAATCCCAAAACTTGGAGGTAAAGATGCTGCCACGGTCTGAAGAGATCACTTGTGGAATACTGTGCAAGGAGACAATCCTGGAGGTGTATAGCTCTGCCAACTGAGCTGCTGTGATGGATTCTTTGATAGGAAGAAAATGAGCCACTTTGTAAGCTTGTCAATGACAACGAAGATAGCATCACTTCCACGCTTGGACTTAGGAAAACCAGTCACGAAGTCCATTTCGATATGATCAAACTTCCATTCTGGAATAGCAAGAGGTTGGAGGAGACCAGCTGGTCTTTGGTGTTCTGCTTTCACTCTTCTGCAGACATCACACTCATTCACGAATTGAGCAATTTCTCGCTTCATTCGAGTCCACCAATATGACTGCTTGAGGTCATGGTACATCTTCGTACTTCCAGGATGAATGGATAGAAGCGAATTGTGAGCCTTGTTCATAATGACTTTTCTCAGATCACCCTTAGGAACCACAATCCGTCCTCAAGAAAAGAGTATCTTTGTCATCAATGTGGAAGCACTTGTACTTGAAATGCCCTTGTCGATACCACGCTTCACCTTTTTCACCATGGTATCCGGTTGAGCCTCACGGATCTGATCTTCCAAAGTAGGAGAGACTATGAGGTTGGCAAGAAAGCCTTGAGGAACAACTTGAAGATTCAGCTTATGGAAAGCTTCACAGAGATCCGTTGGAAGGGCTTGAGGATTAGATTGTTGCAGTAAGCTTTCTGCTCAAAGCATCTGCAATGACATTGGCCTTGCCCGAGTATATTCAATACTTGGGTTGTACTCTTGAATCATTTCACCCATCGAGTCTGCCCGAGGTTGAGGTTGGGTTGAGTGAAGATGTACTTGAGACTCTTGTGATCGGTGAAAATGTCCACTTTCCTTCCCAACAAGAGATGTCTCCACGTTATCAATGCATGGACAATCGCCGCCAACTCAAGATCGTGAATGGGGTAGTTCTTTTCGCTGGGCTTCAATCTGGCGAGAGGTATAAGCCACAACTCTCTTCTCTTGCATTAACACTGCACCGAGACCTTGAAGAGAAGCATCACAAAACTTCAATGGCTTGGATTCATCAGAGGAGTCAAGACGGAGCTGTGACGAAGTTTCTCTTTGAGGGTATTGAAAGCAACGCCACACTCGGAGACCGTACATACTTCACATGCTTCGAGAAGGTTGGAAAGAGGCTTTGCAATCTTGGAGAAGTTCTCAACGAATCTCGCAATAGCTTGCAAGACCAAGAAAACTGTGGAGCTGCTTGACATTCTCGAGGAGGTTCCCAATTCACAATTGCAGACACCTTCTCGGGATTAACAGCGATGCCCTTGGCGGAGATGATATGGCCAAGATAAAGCACTTCATCAAGCCAAAATTCACATTTGGAGAACTTAGCATAGAATTGATACTCTCTGAGCTTGTCTAGCACCAATCGCAAATGTTTGGCATGATCCTTCTTATTCTTGGAGAAGACCAAAATATCATCAAGATAGACCAAGACGAATTCATTGGTGTAGGGGTTGAATTTGAAGTTCATCATCCGAGAGAATGTTGGAGGAGCATTCACAAGGCCGAAAGACATGACAAGATATTCATATTCAGCTCATCAGTCCAAGCTTGTATGGACTCTTGCAAACGGGTTCAATGCCGTGCTCAAGATCGATAACGAATTCAACTGGCCGATGAGGAGGCATACCCGAAGCTCTTCCGAAAGACATTCAAGAATAGCAACGGGTGCTCATGATAAGAGAGATCTTCTTGAAGGTCAATTTCTTCGGTTGATAGTGCGCTGAGACTTGAAGGACTTGCGAAGCTGTGACACGTGAAACACATCGCACGCTTGCAAAGTTGGATGGAAGCTCGTTGATAGGCGAGATCGCCTCTTTTGCCAATGATCTTGAAAGGACCCACGATCTAGGGGCAAGCTTCCTTTGATACCGGGCGACGAGTGCCTTTCGTTGGAGAGACGCGAGGTAGACATGGTCTCCGATTTCAAAAGTCACATCACGGTGCTTATCGTCATAATAGCTCTTCCGGCGCGATTATGCGCTTTGAGATTCTCACGAATGACTTTGCACATTTCTTCCGCTTCGTGATCAAGTCATTGCCAAGAAGTTGGCGCTCACCTGTCTCTGCACTAATTGAGAGGAGTACGGCACTTTCTCGCCATAGAGAATTTCGAATGGGGCCTTGCCCGAACTCGCTTGGAAGCTGTTGTTGTAGGAGAACTCGCATATGGAAGACAATCTTCCCACTTCATACCGAAAGAAATGACACAAGCCCCGAGCATATCTTCAAGAATTTGATTAACTCGCTCAACTTGGCCACTTGTTTGAGGATGGAAAGCTGTGCTGAAACGAATGTTGGTGCCCATGGCCTTCGAAAAGAATCCCAAAACTTGGAGGTAAAGATGCTGCCACGGTCCAAGAGATCACTTGTGGAATACTGTGCAAGGAGACAATCTCGAGGTGTATAGCTCGCCAACCGAGCTGCTGTGATGGATTCTTTGATAGGAAGAAAATGAGCCACTTTGTAAGCTTGTCAATGACAACGAAGATAGCATCACTTCCACGCTTGGACTTAGGAAAACCAGTCACGAAGTCCATTTCGATATGATCAAACTTCCATTCCGAATAGCAAGAGGTTGGAGGAGACCAGCTGGTCTTTGGTGTTCTGCTTTCACTCTTCTCGCAGACATCACACTCATTCACGAATTGAGCAATTTCTCGCTTCATTCGAGTCCACCAATATGACTGCTTGAGGTCATGGTACATCTTCGCATTTCCGTGATGAATGGATAGAAGCGAATTGTGAGCCTCGTTCATAATGACTTTTCTCAGATCACCCTTAGGAACCACAATCCGGTCCTCAAAGAAAAGAGTATCTTTGTCATCAATGTGGAAGCACTTGTACTTGGAAATGCCCTTGTCGATACCACGTTTCACCTTTTTCACCATGGTATCCAGAAGTTGAGCCTCACGGATCTGATCTTCCAAAGTAGGAGAGACTATGAGGTTGGCAAGAAAGCCTTGAGGAACAACTTGAAGATTCAGCTTGCGGAAAGCTTCACAGAGATCCGGCTGGAAGGGCTTGAGGATTAGACTGTTGCAGTAAGCTTTCCTGCTCAAAGCATCTGCAATGACATTGGCCTTGCCCGGAGTATATTCAATACTTGGGTTGTACTCTTGAATCATTTCGACCCATCGAGTCTGCCTGAGGTTGAGGTTGGGTTGAGTGAAGATGTACTTGAGACTCTTGTGATCGGTGAAAATGTCCACTTTCCTTCCCAACAAGAGATGTCTCCACGTTATCAATGCATGGACAACTGCCGCCAACTCAAGATCGTGAATGGGGTAGTTCTTTTCGTTGGGCTTCAACTGGCGAGAGGTATAAGCCACAACTCTCTTCTCTTGCATTAACACTGCACCGAGACCTTGAAGAGAAGCATCACAGAAAACTTCAATGGCTTGGATTCATCAGAGGAGTCAAGACGGAGCTGTGACGAAGTTTCTCTTTGAGGGTATTGAAAGCAACGTCACACTCAGGAGACCAGACATACTTCACATGCTTCTGGAGAAGGTTGGAAAGAGGCTTTGCAATCTTGGAGAAGTTCTCAACGAATCCTCGGCAATAGCTTGCAAGACCAAGAAAACTGTGGAGCTGCTTGACATTCTGAGGAGGTTCCCAATTCACAATTGCGGACACCTTCTCGAGATTAACAGCGATGCCCTTGGCGGAGATGATATGGCCAAGATAAAGCACTTCATCAAGCCAAAATTCACATTTGGAGAACTTAGCATAGAATTGATACTCTCTGAGCTTGTCTAGCACCAATCGCAAATGTTTGGCATGATCCTTCTTATTCTTGGAGAAGACCAAAATATCATCAAGATAGACCAAGACGAATTCATTGGTGTAGGGGTTGAATTTGAAGTTCATCATCCGAGAGAATGTTGGAGGAGCATTCACAAGGCCGAAAGACATGACAGTATATTCATAAGAACCAAAGCTTGTTCTGAATGCTTTCTTGGGAATATCTTGTTCACGAATGCGAATCTGATGATAACCCATACGAAGGTCAAGCTTGAGAACACTTTAGCACCTTTGAGTTGCTCAAAAGCTCATTGATGTTGGGAAGTGGATACTTGTTTTGATTGTCTTCTTATTCAATGGACGGTAATCGACGCAAAGTCGGTCCGTGCCATCCTTCTTCCGGACAAAAGAACACCACAACCCCAAGGAGATGAACTCGGTCCGATCAAACACAGACGCTCTTGTTCATCGAGCTGCTTCTTCAATTCCTTCAGCTCATCAGTCCAAGCTTGTATGGACTCTTGCAACGGGTTCAAAGCTGTGCTCAAGATCGATAACGAATTCAACTGGCCGATGAGGAGGCATACCCGAAGCTCTTCCGAAAGACATCTTGGTACTCACAAACGATCGAATCGAGAGATGGCATCCAATTCGCCTTCTCATTGAGAGAAAACAACCAATGGTTTCATCACGAGCGCATAGATGATCACATCATTAGAAGAGTGAGTCAATTGAATCTCCCCGGCAGCACAATCAAGCTGAGCTTTGTGCCGATAAAGCCACCCATTCCGAGAATAAGATCAATATCCGAGTCACCAAGGACAATAGGTTTAGAAAGAAATCTATAATCGCCCATCTTGATAGAAACATCCGAACCACCAAACTGGAGCTCAACCGCTTACTCGGAGAAATGACATCCATGGGTTTCCCAAATGAGAAGAAGTGAATTCATGCTTGGCAAAAACGGTCTTGACATGAAACAATGCGATGCACCAATATCAAATAAGACTTCGCAGAATATCATTAATCGAGATTACCCATGATCACATCGAAGAATCATCTGCTTGAGCTGCATTCATCATATTGATCTTGGCATGCTTTGGATTATGCTTGACCACCGCATTGCTGGAAGATTTCACAGAGGAGGAGGCGAAGACGCCTCGGTTGAAGCACTTGTTCGTGATAGTGACCTTTCTGCCGACACTTGTTGCAAGTCACCTCGTAGAGCGGACGGTGTTAAGGAGCACTTGACCTTGGAGCTTGAGAATTTGACTTGTTCGATAGCTTGGGTTGGGTGGGTGGGAAGATCCACGGCCACCTGAGTTCTTCTCGCTGATAAGGCCGATTGAACGGAGGAGGAGGAAGGTAGAACTTCGCCGCTTAGCTGCCACTTGAGAGGAAGAAGAAGACTGAATCTGCATCCCCGATTCTCTTCTTAGAAGCCTCACATTTGAGCTGGGCAGCTTCTTGCTTCAAAGCCATATTGTAGAAATCATCATACTTATCTCGCTCAAAAGCACAAGAGCTAATTGCGATCTTCTCCTGCACCACCTCTGAATTGATAGATCATACTCTTTTCATCGTGCACGCCTTGCTTAGCAAAACGAGCGAAGTTTCGAACTGGATATTGTATTGATAGACAGACATGTTGCCCTGCTTGAGATTGCGGAACTCCTCACGCTTGCTCTCAACAACACTTTTCGAATGTGATGAGCTCAAATCACGGCGAACTCATCCTGTAATGACACGACCTCCTCTCGAATCTTTGTATTGTCGGTACCACTCAGCAGCTTGATCCTTGAGTTGAAACGATGCAAACTTGACAAAGTCCTCGTGTCCGACATTGCTACAATCAAAATGCTTGCAGATGTCCACTAACCAATCGTCGCCGCCTCGTGGCCTCGGCTACGTAAACCGAAAGACTTCGCTGATTAGCGAGGAACCGACCGAGAGTAGCAAAGTGCGGCTGATTGTTGCCTTGACCTTGATTTCCTTGATTGCCTTGCCCTCGAGCACGTTCTTGCAAGAGCTGCAAAATCATCTGAGCATTGGCATTGGTGGCTGCCATGATAGCTTGCCGTGCCTCCGGAGGCGGAGGTGGAGGTGGAGGTTCGATCGATCCCCATCATTGCGATCCGGATTCGGACGCTTGGCGGAGCCATCTCAAGAGGGTGACATCCGTTAGTCCTTTGATAGACAAAAGATAAGTAGAATCAACGGATAGAAATTGCAACATATGGCCTTCACAATAAACATTCAACAAGAATGAACGAATGAATTCCAAAAGTTAATCATCACACGTCCATTAAGGTGAGAAGCCACTTAGATAAAGGATATGGAAACAACATCTGCCTTAGAAACAACTCGAATATCACAACTGAAAACAAAAGATTGGCTTCTAGAATGAGCCGAACAAACACATGATAGAGATTTCGCCAAAGTGTTCGTGGTGGGGCCCACACGACACGACGATAGCGGACGCCACGAATGACAAACAAGACGCCCCGAATCAGCATAGCCAAGGATTCTTTAAGACGCCTCACGACCACTCAGAATCGACCGTGAATGGGCGGACCACTAGACGTTGAACCCCAATCTCAAATCATACATCCGTCGGAAAGAATATCCCGTAAGCTACTAGAATTCCCACCTATAAACTCCCAAACTTTCTGGTTATGCAATCTGGTGTTGGGGATACAGGGGACACAAAATATATCACCCAAACTAACAATACCTAGATCCAGCTGTATCCATCCGTCAACACATAACCAAGAAACCTTCGGAAATCGTGTACCTCGACCTTCGAAAAACATCCATTATACAAGTCATGGCAATACTCCCGCACTCACCTCAGTACTGGGTTATCGGGGTTATCTCACCAACAACTGCACAAAAGAGATTCCGATGTCGGCAAAACTCAGGTATTCCGGAACTGCAACGATAAAATTGTGACGACAACACCTCGGAGCTCAACTCCCCGGGACACTGCCACAACCCCTAAATGTCAGGAGGCACCAAGAACAATGTTCTCGTCACAAAACCATCGGAACAATTCCAAGATACCCACGTGATCCTAAAAAATTTTTTAGTGAAATTTGAGAAGAGGAGAGTCAAAACACTACGTCAGGATACCTCACAGAGCGACGAAGGGACTGGGGAGTAAAAAGAATCCTAGTCTCCGATATATATAATCCTAAGACTCAAAACATTTTCCATTCTAGACTCAACAACGCCAGCAAACAATCAAGTAGGGGCTCCTAAGTCGGGGAAGGCTCTGATTACCAACTTGTAACGCCCTCGATGCGGCTATATCTCCCACGTGTCGAGGCACGACTTAGAGGCATAACCGCATTGAAAGCAATGTCGCAAGTGAGGTAATCTTCACACAACCCATGTAATACATAAGGGAAAGGGATACATAGTTGGCTTACAGTCGCCACTTCACACAATACATAAATAAAACATCCATCATTCAGAGTACACTCAAGGTCCGACTACGGAACCAAATAATAAAAGAAGATACCCCAAATGCTACACAGATCCCCGAATCGTCCCAACTGGGCACCACTACTGATCATCAGGAAAAGACACATAGTAACGACCACGTTCCTCGTCGAACTCCCACTTGAGCTCGGTTGCGCCACCTGCACCGCATCATCGGCACCTGCAACTGTTTTGGTAGAATCTGTGAGTCACGGGACTCAGCAATCTCACACCAGCGAGATCAAGACTATTTAAGCTTATAGGAAGGACAGAGTAGTAAGGTGGAGCTGCAGCAAGCGACTAGCATATATGGTGGCTACTTCAAAAGAGAGCGGGAAGAGGAGCAAAGCACGGTCGTGAAGCTAGTAGCGATCAAGAAGTGATCCTGAACTACTTACGTCAAACATAACTCCAACACCGTGTTCACTTCCCGGACTCCGCCGAGAAGAGACCATCACGGTTACACACGCGGTTGATGTGTATTTTAATTGAGGTCAACTTCGGGTTTTCTACAACCGGACATTAACAAATTCCCATCTGCCTCATAACCGCGGGCACGACTATCGAAAGATATTACCCTGCAGGGGTGTCCCAACTTAGCCCATTATAAGCTCTCACGGTCAACGAATGATATTCCTTCTACCGGGAAGACCCGATCAATCTCGAAATCCCGGACTACAAGACATTTCGACAGCAATAAAACAAGACCAGCAAAGCCGCCCGATTGTGCCGACAAATCCCGATAGGAGCTGCACATATCTCGTTCTCAGGGCACATCCGGATAAGTCAAGCTACGAGTAAAACCAAAGCCTCGAAGTTTCCCGTGGTGGCCCCATGAGTTGCTCGGTTCGGGCCAGCACTCGAAGGAGCACCGGTCCGGGGTTAAAATAAAGATGACCCTCTGGCTCGCGAAAACCCGGGGGAAAAAGGCTTAGGTGGCAAAACCAATGTTGGGCCTTGCTGGACGAGTCTTATTCAAAGCGAACTGTCAAGGGGTCCCATAAATCACCCAACCGTGTAAGGAACGCGAAATCAAGGAACATAACACCGGTATGACGGAAACTAGGGTGGCAAGAGTGGAACAAAACACCAGGCATAAGGCCGAGCCTTCCACCCTTTACCAAGTATATAGATGTATTAAAAATAGCAGATATATATATATATTGTGATATCCCCAACAAGTAAACATGTTCCAACAAGGAACAACATCTCCATGTTCCAACAAGGAACAAACTTCAGCTTCACCTGCAACTAGCAACGCTATAAGAGGGGCTGAGCAAAGCGGTAACATAGCCAATCAACGGTTTGCTAGGAAAGGATGGTTAGGGGCTGACATGGCAATATGGGTGGCATGATATAGCAAGTGGTAGGCATCGCAGCATAGGCATAGCAAAAGAGCGAGCAACTAGCATAGCAAAGATAGAAGTGATTTCGAGGGTATGGTCATCTTGCTCGCAATGTTCTCGAGTTGTCGAAAGCTTGATCCTCGTAAGCGTTCTCAACAGGTTCCTCGCTCACGCACTCGCCTCCGGCTCTACCCAAAGCAACAACACAAACAAAGGAACCACAATAAATCATGGTGCAATGCACAATCAACATGATGCAAAACATGACATGATATGCGGGATGTGATATGCAATGCGATAAAGCGCCCGAAGGAAAATGATGAACCAGGCATCAACTTGGCAAACCAAGTATGCCACTGAAAGATGAGATGATTTCGGTTGAAATCGATATAAAGATCTCCAGAATCGGATGCACGGTTTGCAAATGACAAGCAAAACAAGAATGGCACAAATCTGCCATTAACAGCATGATGCCACTTAGCAAGCAACAATTAATTAAGCTACTGCATCCAAACGTACCAACAAAGTATATGGCAGTGATCTACACAAGATTCTTGACAAAAGATGAGCACTGAGCTACGGCTAAATCACATCATAACAGGTTCAAACAAGCATGGCAAAAGTGCACAAAATATCAGGCTGGACATGGCAAAAACAGCATCAGGTTGCAATGTTCAGAGCAACAAAACTACATGCTACAGGAACTTAAAATAGCAAAACATGGCATGGCATGAATCTACTCAAAGCATAGAACAAAAGTCCCTTACAGACCATAAGCCAAAAAGGATCAGAAAATATAGTAACATCCATGTCAATATCGAAAGTTTCGTTAACAGATTCAGCAACATGGCATGTCAAAAACTAATAACAAGTAGGCATGTTTACAAGCTCAATGCACTCACTACAGAGCCTTATATGAAAAACTAAGTATACATACATCAAGAAGACATGGCATAGAAGACATACATGGCAAGAACAATAACATAGCATACATGGATCAACCACAACAACCTAGGCAAAACTGAATAACCTGTAAACAATCTGCCAGGAAACATTTGATAGCAAAAGTAGAGCTCGATTGACTCAAGCTATAGCACTCCATAATTGCAAAAAAGGGCATGGATGGATAGATCAAGACATGTTTTACAAAACATCATTACTGAAGTATCTCAAAATATGCATGGATCTCTTGGTAGCATCAAGTTAACATGGCATCAAAATATCAGCTAAACAGGGCTGAAAACAGCAACATCAGGACACCTACTTTGCATGCTTGTGCTAGTCACCACATATATCACAAAAATACATGGCATACACCCCTGCAAAGATGGCATGGCATATTACAAAACACATGTAGGACTCAAATTCATAGGATGCACACATCAATCATGGCAAAAATAACAAAAGTGCAAGTTCTGTTAAGAAACAGAAACTAACATCACATAGCCCTCTTCTAACAGCATTTCGGGCATCAAGATGAGCTCAAATGAAAATGATGCAATGAGATGAAATGATCTACTCTTCGATTCGAACATTTTGACATATTATACGCGCAAAATGGATCTACAGATGCAAAGTTACGCTACGATGAAAATGACATAAAATATCATCAGATTTAAAAACTTAGAAGAAAAAATGGAGGGGGAGAAGTCAACGGGCTAGGTCAAGGGATCCGGATCGGGATCCGGCCCGATCGGCGACGGTGGCGGCGGCGCGGGCTCGCCGGAGCCCGGCGAGGAGGAGGGGCGCCGGCGGGTCGGGGCCGGCCGGCGAGGCGAGGTCGCCGTGGAGGCGCGGCGGCCGGCCGGCCGGTGGAGGCGGCGACCGGCGGGCGAGGCCGCGAGGTCCGGCAGCGGGCGCGCCGCCGGCGGTCGGGCGCCGCACGCCGGCCGGTGCGGGCGAGGTGGCGGCGGAGGAGGCCGCGCGGGGAGGAGGCGGCGGCGGCGAAGGGCGCGGAGGCGCGGCGGCGGCGGCGTCGGCGGGCAGGGCGGGCCCCGCCGCTGGCTTGCCAGCGGCCGGCGCGGGGCGGCGCCGACAGGTGGCGGCCTCTGAGTGGCGCGGACGCTGGCGACTTTCGTCCGGCGGCGGCGGACGTCGATCCGGCGCGCGGAGGGATTCGTCTAGGGTTTCGGGGAAGAAGACCCGGATTTGGAAGGGGTGATGTTTAAATAGGCATAGAGGGAGCTAGGAGAGTCCAAATGAGGTGTAGTTTTCCCCACGATCGTGATCGAACGACGGAGAGCATGGAAGTGACTTAGATGGGTTATTGGGCTGTTTTGAAGGGTGTTGGGCTGCAACTTAAAAGAGGCCTTTGCGAGAGTGCGGTCAACCGTTGAGTACCAAACGAGCTCCAAATGACCAAACTTGACCGGTGGTCTACGGTGGTATACCAAGGCCACTAGACAAACCTCGGTCCATTTCGAGAAGGTTTAGTACACACGGAAAAACGTAAAAGGGGCCGCCGGGGGAGATAGGAGTGCCGGATTGCAAAACGGACAACGGGAAAAATGCTCGGAATCATGAGACGAACACGTATGCAAATGCGATGCACATAACGACATGATGTAAAATGCATGACATGGACAAAAGGCAAAAAGAAGAAAAAACCCAACCACGGAGGGAATATCATATCACAATGCCGAAAATGGCAAGAGTTGGAGTTACAAATATGGAAAGTTACTTCCGGGGTGTTACATTTCGGCCATCGGGAAAGTTTCGGGGTCACCGGTATTGTACCGGGACCAACGGAAGGGTCCCGGGGGTCCACCGGGTGGGGCCACCTATCCCGGAGGGCCCCATGGGCTGAAGTGGGAAGGGGAACCAGCCCCTGGTGGGCTGGTGCGCCCCCCTTGGGCCTCCCCCTGCGCCAAGTGCAGGAAACCCTAGGGGTGGGGGCGCCCCCTTGGCTTGGGGGGCAAGCCACCCCTTGGCCGCCGCCCCCCCCTTGGAGATCCCATCTCCTAGGGCCGGCGCCCCCCAGGGGGCCTATATATAGTTGGGGAGGGAGGGCAGCGGCACTCCAGCCCCTGGCGCCTCCCTCTCCCTCTCCAACACCTCCTCCTCTCCGTAGAGCTTGGCCAAGCCCTGCCGAGATCCCCGCTGCATCCACCACCACGCCGTCATGCTGCTGGATCTCCATCAACCTCTCCTTCCCCCTTGCTGGATCAAGAAGGAGGAGACGTCTTCCCCAACCGTACGTGTGTTGAACGCGTAGGTGTCGTCCGTTCGGCGCTCGGTCATCGGTTATCTGGATCACGACGAGTACGACTCCATCAACCCCGTTCACTTGAACGCTTCCGCTCGTGATCTACAAGGGTATGTAGATGCACTCCTTTTCCCCTCGTTGCTAGATAACTCCGTAGATTGATCTTGGTGATGCGTAGAAAATTTTGATTTCTGCTACGTTCCCCAACAGTATCTCTGGTCCCACTGGGTAATGCAGCATCATAATGAGCTCAATGTGACTAAGGAGTTAGCCACGAGATCATGTGTTACGGAACGAGTAAAGGGACTTGCCCGTAAAGGGATTGAACAAGGTATGGGGATACCGACAATCGAATCTCGGGCAAGAAACATACCGATGGACAAAGGGAATTGTATACGGGATTGATTGAATCCACGACATCGTGGTTCATCAGATGAGATCATCTTGGAACATGTGGGAGCCAATATGGGTATCCAGATCCCGCTATTGGTTATTGGCCGGAGAGGTGTCTCGGTCATGTCTGCATGGTTCGCGAACCCGTAGGGTCTACACACTTAAGGTTCGGTGATGCTAGAGTCGTAATGGGAAATTGTACGTGGTTACCGAAGATTGTTCGGAGTCCCGGATGAGATCCCAGACATCACGAGGAGTTCCGGAATGGTCCACAGGTGAAGATTTATATATGGGAAGTCCAGTTTCTGTCGCCGGAAGGTTTCAGGGTTATCGGTATTGTACCGGGACCACCGAAAGGTGTCCGGGGGTCCACCGAGTGGGGCCACCTACACCGGGAGGCCATGTGGGCGGAATATGGGTAGGAACCAGCCCCCTAGTGGGCTGGTGCGCCCCACATGGGCCAAAGGGGCCTAGAGTTGGAAACCCTAGGGGGTGGGGGCGCCTCCCACCTGCTTGGGGGGCAAGTCTCCCCCCCTTGGCCATCGATCCCCCTCTAGATGCATCTAGGGGGCCGGCCCCCTCTTCCCTTCCCCCTATAAATAGTGAGGGGTGGGAGGGCAGCCGCACCCTTCCCCCGGCGCAGCCCTTCCCCTCTCCAACTCCTCCTCCTATTCCGTAGTGCTTGGCGAAGCCCTGTCGGAGAACCACAAGCTCCACGACCATGTCGTCCTCATGCCGGAGCTCTCCCTCAACTTCTCCTTCCCCCTTGCTGCATCAAGAAGGAGGAGACGTCCCCGGGTTGTACCTGTGTTGAACGCAGAAGCACCGTCCGTTTGGCGCTTGGATCAGATCTTCCGTGATTTGAATCGCCGCGAGTACGACTCCATCAACTGCGTTCTTGTAACGCTTCCGCTAAGCGATCTTAAAGGGTATGAAGATGCACTTCCTCTCTCTCGTTGATCTTGGTGACACATAGGAAAATTTTGAATTATTACTACGTTCCCCAACAGGACATGACAGAATATTGATCTTACCGTTAGCTCCTTGTTGGTTTGACACTCCATACTTATCACTTCCACCTTTGTAAATTGCTACGATGATTCCTTTCACATCATTTCTGCTTTCGATATTTTGTGATGAAGGAACATCATGGAGATACATTTCTGGGAGGACAAGTGGACATGAAATGCCACTCTCTGGAAACTGTATTCACTCTTGTACCCTATTGTACGCGGTAAGAGTGATACTCTAGTGCATGTACTCAGTTCCTCCCTGTTGGATGTATCATTCAGGCACAATTTTATTGAACCCCCAGTTATGTCATGACAACATCTTCTATCCTTGTGTGATTCGATTAGCCTGACACAAGGATATGATGTGTTTCATGCTACCTCTTGAGAAATGCGTTGGATTACCTTGAAGAGGAAAGGATGATGCAGCACAGTAGCGTAAGTATTTCCCTCAGTTTTTGAGAACTAAGGTATCAATCCAGTAGGAGGCTACGCGAGAGTCCCTCGCACCTGCACAATACAAATAACTCCTTGCAACCAACGCGATAAGGGGTTGTCAATCCCTTCACGGTCACTTACGAGAGTGAGATCTGGTAGATATGATAGGATAATATTTTTGGTGTTTTTGTGATAAATATGCAAAGTAAAATAAAAGGAAAGTAAAAAAGCAAAGGAAATAACAAAGTATTGGAAGATTAATATGATGAAGATAGACCCGGGGGCCATAAATTTCACTAGTGGCTTCTCTCAAGAGCATAAGTATTTTTACGGTGGGTGAACGAATTACTGTTGAGCAATTGACAGAATTGAGCATAATTATGAGAATATCTAGGTATGATCATATATACAGGCATCACGTCCGAGACAAGTAGACCAACTCCGGCCTGCATCTACTACTATTACTCCACTCATCGACCGCTATCTAGCATGCATCTAGAGTATTAAGTTCATGGAAACAGAGTAACGCCTTAAGCAAGATGACATGATGTAGAGGGATAAATTCATGCAATATGATAAAAACCCCATCTTTTTATCCTCGATGGCAACAATACAATATGTGCCTTGCTACCCCTAATGTCACTGGGAAAGGACACCACAAGATTGAACCCAAAGCTAAGCACTTCTCCCATTGCAAGAAAGATCAATCTAGTAGGCCAAACCAAACTGATAATTCGAAGAGACTTGCAAAGATAACCAATCATACATAAAAGAATTCAGAGAAGATTCAAATATTGTTCATAGATAATCTTGATCATAAACCCACAATTCACGGTCTCAACAAACACACCGCAAAAACAAGATTACATCGAATAGATCTCCATGATAGAGGGGGAGAACATTGTATTGTGATCCGAAAAGAGAGAAGAAGCCATCTAGCTACTAACTATGGACCCGAAGGTTTGAGGAAAACTACTCACACTTCACCGGAGAGGCTATGGTGTTGATGTAGAAGCCCTCCGTGATGGGTTCCCCTTCCGGCGGAGCTCCGGAATAGGCCCCAAGATGGGATCTCGTGGGTACAGAAGGTTGCAGTAGTGGAATTAGGTTTTTGGCTCCGTATCTGAACGTTTGGGGGTACGTAGGTATATATAGGAGGAAGGAATACGTCGGTGGAGCAACAGGGGGCCCACGAGGGTGGAGGGCGCGCCCCCTACCTCGTGCCTTCCTCCTTTCTTTCTTGACGTAGGGTCCAAGTCTCCTGGATCATATTTGGTGAGAAAATCACGTTCCCGAAGGTTTCATTCCGTTTGGACTCCGTTTGATATTCCTTTTCTTCGAGACTCTGAAATAGGCAAAAAACAGCAATTCTGGGCTGGGCCTCCGGTTAATAGGTTAGTCCAAAAATAATATAAAAGTTGATAATTAAGCCCAATAATGTCCAAAATAGTAGATAATATAGCATGGAGCAATCAAAAATTATAGATACGTTGGAGACGTATCATTTCACTAGAATCTAACTACATCTGGATCTTTCATGGCTAAATTTTTACCATGCACTCATGCTCTAAGAGATTCCATGGAAAATAATAATCAAATTTGAAAGTCAAATATATACCATGAAAAAATTTCATGCGGTAACTGACAAGGAAGTAAGAAGTATAGTTTTACACTCATGACAAGACAATCAAACACCTCTTCTTCTAGTGCAAGTTTGCCCAATCTGCGTGGTCAATCATCCAAATATTGTTCAATTTGCATCTTTCCACAAATGTTGTCACCTATTTTTCTTGTTTGCACTGAGTTCGTATGTGGTCTAGGCTACACCGAGTGGAGTAACAACCGATCTTGCAGGTGTGTTGTGTATGTTGTTTGAGCGGGTGACCAGGAAGATTTTTCCCAACATGGATGACAACAAAATCTCCGGATCACTCCACCACCTCCTTCGATATAGGCATAGTGTTGGTCCTATATGACTTTATTGTTGCAGATATATATGTCTTTTTTTACTTGTGTCAGACTATTTGTTTGGTTGTGTGCATCCTAGCATGCGAAGGTAGGGTGTCGCTCATCATGTTTCATACCCACTTGTTGATATATTTTGAGTTAATAAAAGTGCCCTTTATAAAAAATATTGGAGGTTGCATGTTGATTGAATTAGAAATACTCACTCTATCCGCATTCATAAGGCCAACCCAGGTTGTTAGGACTTCAAAGCTACTAGCCGTATGATTTTGGTGACTGATGTCGCTTGAATTACGTTGGTATTTCCCCCTAATAGGAAGGGATGATACAGCATAACTTCGGTAGGTATTGCCCCAGTTATAAAACCAAGGTTATCGAACTAGTAAGAGAACCAAGCAACGCTATGTAAACGGTATCTGCACACAAAGAACAAATACTTGCAACCCGACGTGAAAAAGGGGTTGTCAATCCATTTCGGGTAACGATGCCAGAAATTGTGATAGATTGGATAAATAGATCTCGATAAAACATGAAATAAAGTAAATAATAAAAAAGTGCAGCAAGATATTTTTTTGATTTTTGATAATATAGATATGAAAATAAAAGATGCAAATAAAGGAAAAAGCAAATAACAATGTGGATCCGAAAATATATGATGGAAAAATAGACACCAGGGTCGTTGATTTCACTAGTGGCTTCTCTCAAGAAATAGCACACGGTGGGTAAACGAAATACTGTTGGGCAATTGATAGAACATAGAATAATTATGGCGATATCCAGGCAATGATCATTATATAGGCATCACATCCAACATTAGTAGACCGACTCATCCCCGCATCTACTATTATTACTCCACACATTGACCGTTATCCAGCATGCATCTAGCATATTAAGTTCATTGAGAAACGGAGTAATGCAATAAGAACGATGACATGATGTAGACGAGATCTATTCATCTAGGAATAGCCCCCATCTTGTTATCCTTAATAGCAACGATATATGCGTGTCTTGCTGCCCCTTCTGTCACTGGGAAAGAACACCGCACGATCGAACCCATCACAAAGCACCTCTTCCCATGGCAAGAAAAATCGATCTAGTTGGCCTAACTAAACCAAAGATTCGAAGAAGAAATACAAGGCTATATGTAATCGTGCATATAAGAGACCAAAAACTCAAATAACTTTCATGGATATATAGATCTGATCATAAACTCAAAGTTCATCGAATCCCAACAAACACACCGCAAAAAGAGTTATATCAAATAGATATCCAAGAGACTATTGTATTGAGAATCAAAAAGAGAGAAGAAGCCATATAGCTGCTGACTAGGACACATAGGTCTTTGATGAACTACCCATGCATCATCGAAGAGGCACCAATGAGGATGATGAACCCCTCCGTGATGGTGTCTAGATTTGATCTCGTGGTTCTGGAACTTGCTGCGGCTAAAATTGTTTTTCGTCCACTCCCAAGCGTTTCTGGAATATTGGGGTATTTATAGAGTAAAGAGGCGGTGCGGGAGGTCACCGAGGAGGGCACAACCCACCAGGGCGCGCCCTGGGGGGTTGTGCTCCCCTCGGGGCCCCTCTCCGGTACTTCTCAAAATACAAATAAAGTTGAGACAGTTATTTTGAGACAAAGTGAGTAATTGACTGCACGTACCATGACAGCCTTCTTTTAAGACACAAACATCTATGCCGCGACAGTTTTTTTGTATTTTGCACATCATGAACTCAATGTATTTTCCATCCAAGTAGTAAGCACAAAGGCAAGAGACGCACCATTAAGTACATGCTGAAAATTTTCTCTCTCTCTCTCTTTCTCTCTCTCTTCATGGAACTGGCATTGTATATTTCTATATCTGATCGTCTGCAGAACAGTTAATTCCCTGTGCAAAAATCCTACCAACCATGTCTTCAAAAGGAAACCTATTCCTACTTGCTCACCAAATATGGTGTCCAGAGCCCGCGCCTTGTGTGTTGCTGGGAGTTCGAAATCTATATTGTTTGCTTCTAATCTTCATGGTAGGCTAGTAGAAAATAAATAGTAGTTTGATGAGCTCAAGGAGACGCCAAATTTATTCTCTTCCATATGAATAGGAGGCTTAAGGATGTTAGCAAGATCCCGTATGGGGACGGAGTGTGATGTGTGAAAATGCTCTTATTCCTGATGGGGATATGATTGAGTGGATCACTGAGCCCTACTCATTTTTTCTGAAGATGACAAGTCAATTTCCTGGTCGGTTCTATTCATTTTTTAAGAAAAAGGCTCTTTCTAGAAATAGTTGAGCAAGTCAGAGTATAGGGCAATTAAACTTTTGGTGTTTGATCGGCGCACGGTTGCCTCAAAGTTGTCAACTTTTTCAGACCCTCTCATGTCACATGAGGAGGATGTTGATGCCGAACATGACGGCAAGCTTCTCTCTCATCTAGTTAATGACGTGGTGGAAGTAAACTTGGATGATACAATATGGTTACCATGTTATGTGAACTTATCACATCGATAGGAAATAAGAAGTACAATTCAACAAGAAAAGAGGGCGCCCTCCAAGAGGGCGAATGTTTGTAAAGTTAATAATGGTGCATCATCATAGCCAACTTTTGGAATAGCAGAGATCTTGGAGACTTTGCTATACACAATCACATTGCCAATTGTGTAAGGGATCATGCGTTAGATTTCATGGTCATAATTGAATCGGCAAACGTTTTTTCTAAACACATGATCTTAACCACTTTTCATGTGGTTATGATTATGATGGCATGTTTTACCCCCGTTTGAGAGGTCTGGTGGAGTTTTGCTTGGAATCCACTAGATATCTTTGAAACTATTGTCTGCGTCCAAGAGTGAATATCACATTAAATTTCACCTTAGAAACAAGTATTACAATTTCCTATGGAGCACTGTTGGAAAAGGTAGTGCCTAGGAGGCGCTTAGGCACGCTTAGGCGCTAGGCGATGGCCAAACGCCTCGCCAAGGGCATAAGCGGAAGTCTAGGCAGGTCAAGCAAGAAATTGTCTACCCAAACCAAATCTTACCATAATGCACTGATATGCCAAACATGCCATATTCAAATGGCAATAGCCGATAGTTAAACATTAATATCACTACAAGAAATATGTCAACTTGTGACCCTCACTATTGGCCGCTGAAAGGTCATAGTTTTTCATTTGCAACCTTTTTTGACCAAAAACAGAAGGTCAAAAGCTGGCGGTCGTAAACTGAAATTAACGACCTTTTGTAAAAGGTCGTTGGTTCTTCGACCAAAATGTTTGTCACTAGCAACCTCCCCAGGCCACGTAGGAATCCAACGTGGCACAAGAATCAGCCCGGTGCAATTTGGTTTTCTACATGGGCCTAGCCCAACAATTCATACCATTTATGATTTTTTTCCTTTTAATTTTGGTCAGCTACATTGGCCTAGCCCAGCAATTCGGCCTTTTATTTTCTAGGCCTTTGGCCTTTTCGCTTCCATTTCTTGTTTGGGCCTTGGCCTTTTTACATTCCATTTTAGATCAGGTCCCACTAGTCAGATCATCCAATTAGGTCCCACTTGTCGGTTTTCCTTTTGTTTGTTTCCCATTTTAAAGGACTCACTAGTGAAATTGGACACCAAGGGTGTTGTTTAGGCGCCCCACGTTAGTTCACTATTTGTGCAATAACCAATAATTTAATTCAAACAGATGCAATAACACATACAATTTCAAACGACAGCCAAACGAAGTACTTTACAGTCATGGCAGTACAAATCAGGTATTCAACTATAAAATACACCTAATATTAACATGGCCAGCTCCAGGGAGCTAAAACACATAGTTGGGTGCTGGTTTTTTTTGGGATTCTTCTCCTGAAGCTCTTGCACACCAACTTTTGATGAATGAAGGCCAGTATCTATAGGTTATAAATCAAAAAAGTTAGGAAATCAAGTGAAGCCGTGCATATAACATTCTCCTAACAATGAAAAATAGTTGCTGAAGTTGAGATCTAATAAGAAACCGTGCATATAACATTCGCATAATAGCAAAACTGCGATATATTTGTAAAAGGGCAAATGATAAGTACCAACCCATGCATTTGGTGAGAATATAACAACAGATTAAGAGCATATTGTTCAGCATCAATGCAGCAACAATACAAAGAGCTGGTATCAAGCAGAGCACAAATTAAGCGCAATTTACAGTCCAGGAGCTGACCTTCCAAAGGAGCAGCATGGTGCATCGTTGTGCCTTCATCGGGAGTTGCAGGTCGAGTTGTGAGCTGCTGCTTTGCTTCCCCATATAGGACACTAGGTTCTCTCCTAAGATAGCAACCCAAAAAACAAAAAACATGATTAGGTTGCCCGTACATAAGAAAAGGAATTCATGCACGAATGACATATACAACTAAAAAAACAGGATATGAAATATTATTAGAATTGCATATTACATGGCTGCAAGATAACTTTTGCTTCATATAAAGTAACTAGAATTAGCACCCAAAAACTAGAATTTACTAATGTGTTTGTCACACTACCAAAATTCAAGACAAACCATGACAGGGAGACGAGTGAATTGCAGCAGAGGAGGCATCTAATTTGACTACCACAATCATTGAGTGAAAGCAAACATCAAAGAATTTAGAAATTTCTGAACTGAATGCAAGCAAGTTTGCACATGACAGAGCAGGTCTCTGGTCCCTAATTAGATTAGATATTCCAACTCATGAGCTACATGCATAGACACTTACTAGAACCTGCATATGCTTAAACTAGAAATAGAACAAAACAAAACTGAACCTATCCAACTCCAGGTTGTTCCACCGCAACTCGGAATTTGCTCAACCATATGTGTACATGCATCAGGGCATACATAAAATATTCAAGTCAATATTCTCAGCTAACTGTGATGTAATGAAAATAATTACTTAATGACTTGAGGTAAATATTGATTTTAGACATCAAAATTTGCAGCGCTCATTTCAACCATGTTCAGATAAACTTGAGGTAAATTAGCAGTAAGGATATTTGTTACAAGCTAGGTGTGTAACTGCTGTCAACACCACCACCACCAGCGACACGCAAGATAAGCATCAACACCACCATGATCACAGGAGCACATATATAAAGCAAGTACACATGGGCAGCTACTGACAGACCCGAAAACCGCATGAATTTATCACCAAAGAGCTCCAGTAGAAGTTGATGCTTGGTTGCAGCAACTAGTAGAGCCCCACATCCAACCCAAATCATATCCAAGGCCATGGAGGAGCTACACCAGTGAAGAAGGAAAGGGGAGGAGCTCACCAGAGGGAGGTTGTAGCTGTAGAGGAGGATCAGCCACACCACGGCTGTGGTGTGACCATCACCACATCCAGGAGAGGGTCTGGAAGCCGCCGAAGCACCACTGCAGCGACCAGGGCAAGCGTCGGGCATAGTGGCACCACCCCAGGGACATCACCGCACAGACATCTCCGGCCTCGCCTTGTTTCAAGAAATGTTCAGAACAACTTTGTCAGACTCGATCAATTCTGAAGAAACCACCTTCGTCGTCAGACACATACATACATGCAGGAAGCAAAAGAAGAAGAAACAGAGTAGGGACCTGGTCGATCATGGGCATGAGTACTAACTATACTATAGAAGCAACAGAAGCACATATATATATCCTATTTCTTCCACAAAGTGTGTATATAGATAGGTCAGATTTTTGAATGCATTGTTGTGTAAAAAACAAATATGTTGTTGAGGAATTTGATTAGATTTTAGATATTTTAATGAGAGGCAAGAGTTTTCCCTCAATCAATCAACCTGCTGCAATAGTACTAACTATACTAGTCAGGGACGAATTTGGCAAGAGAAAGCATAGTAGTATCAAACTGAAACACAATTCAGTCGCAAAACAACCACCAGCCTTACTGCTAATTATTCAGAGAAACACCTCTGAATTAGTAGTGCTAATTATTCCCAGGTCACAGAAGCACACTGCACTTAAAATTAGGAATGGTTGCAAACTGATTTATTCTTTGAGATTCAATTTCAGGACAACTTTATGCATCCGGGAAGAGTAAATATTAGGCTCTATGCAGTCGCATAACAGAGGATACTTCAATATTACATATTCTACAGAAAACTAAACTAGAGCCTCGTATCCTACCGCATGACTACAGCCCAATTACACCACCACGTGCAATTGCATGGCCAGTACAGCACTGGAGAAACTCGTGACAAACTTCAACAATTTGAGCATAGGTGGAGAAACTGAAACTGCAGAACAATCCATTATTCTTATACACAACTCAAACACAAATCCATGGCGAGGTAGCAACATATTCATAGGCGACTCGAGCAATTCGATGAAGAATTCCATATGGGGAGCCAGAGAGGAGAGGCGCTTGGATGGGTACCTCGGGTAGGGGAACATGCCGAGGATGTAGCCGGCGTTCCGTCGAGCACCTGGGGCAGGCTCTGGTTGGCACAGGACACCCGAACCAGCGCTTCGCTTCTCCCGAACCAGCGGCTGCAGGGTGCGAAGCTGTTGTACTCGAAGATCTGCGCGGGGGCGAGGGGAGCGGGCCGTCAGGCGGGCTGGGAAATCAATATCTTCCCCGCCATGTTTGCATCAGTGGTTGTGGAGAGGAAGAACACCAGAGGTAGGGAGAAGAAGAAGAAGAAGGTGAGGGGTCTGACCTGCTGCTGCACATCCTGCGGCGAGGAAGAAGGCCGGAGGAAGGAGAAGGAGGTGGGGTTGGGGGCGTGGGTGGGAGGGAGAAGGGGCAGCGGCGGCTGGAGTGGGAGGGGAGTTAGGGCAGGACGAGCGCAGCGAGTGAGGCATCAGGAACAGGGTGGGTCGGCAGAGTGTGGTGGCGTGGGGGCGTGGGCGGCGGGATCTTAATCGGGGGCGGGAGGTAGGTGGCGGCTGCGAGTGGATCTGAATCGGGGGAGAGAGGGGAGAGGAGTGGAGTTAGGGTTTGGTTTGCCTGCTGAGAGGTGAGCGAGAGACATTGGATTCGCCTAGTGTGGACGGTTCAGATCACATAGAGTGGGGTGATCCGTGAGAAGTGTTCTGATTGGTCCGAGAATCTGACATTTAAAATAATTTCCAAGTACTAAAGATAGATCTATTTTTTGGAGCAACTATCAAAAATATTTTGCAAAAGGGCATTATACAAATTTTCACTCAAGTTAGACCACATTTTATGGATGAGCACCAATTTTTATGCATTTCTGATCTTTCTAGCTATTTTTAATCATTTTTCGAGTGTCCAAAGTGAGTGTTTTTGTGAAGGACCTATACTATATTTGTTGCAAAATTGGACCAAATCATTTTTCTGAAATACTAGGCCATATTTAATGCACAATTAACCAAATTATTGGGTGTAAAAAAATTTGATACACCTCTGGTGAAAAAGACAAATTTTCGCCGATTCAACTGGAAGCGGGTCAAATTTGAACTGCGGCTGCCTCATAGTTTGCTATTTATTTTCTACAAAAATCATTTCTAGGTACAAAATTATCTATTTAATCAGAGAAACACCAAACAAATTCCAAGATTCAACCACTAGCTAGGAACGGTCATTCCCGCCGTTTTGACCACATTTTGAAACGGGCATAAAAAATTTAAAAAAATCAAAAAATTGGAAAACCTTCGCATTGTGTCATCATATGTGACCAAGTTACCAGGAAAAATAATAAACTTGTAATACGGCAATTCTTTTAAAAAAGTGTTCTCAGAAACGAGCTATCATCTGTGGAGATCAATGGCTTTCAAGCTAGATGATCAATATTATGGCCTCATTCATTGCCTAGTTTGTTCAAGTGATCTCATATTGTGCACAAGGGTGCATATTGAAATGGCAAACAATGTTGCCTAAGGAAATTTTCATTTTCTTTGGACGAAAAAGTCATTTTCCATTTTTCGAGTGCCCCAAATGAGGTTCTTTTGTGAAGAACCTACCAAATAATTGTTGCAAAATTGGATCAAATCATTTTTCTAAAATACTAGGACATATTTAATGCACAATTGACCAAATTATGAGGTGTAAAAAGTTTTGATCCACCTCTGATGAAAAAGACAAATTTCCACCGTTTCAGCTGGAAGCGGGTCAAATTTGAACTGCGGCTGCCTCATAGTATGCTATATATTTTTTCCAAAAAATCATTTCTAGGTACATAACTATCTATTTAATCAGAGAAACACCAAAAAAATTCCAAGATTCAACCACTAGCTAGGAACGGTCATTCCCGCCGTTTTGACCGCATTTTGAAACGGGCATAAAAAATTCAAAAAAAACCAAAAAATTGGGAAACCTTCTCATTGTGTCATTATATGTGGCCAAGTTCCCAGGAAAAATAAAAACTTGTAATACGACAATTATTTTTAAAAAGTGTTCTCAAAAACGAGCTATCATGTGTGGAGATCAATGGCTTTCAAGCCAAATGATCAATCTTATGGCCACATTCATGGCATAGTTTGTTCAAATGATCTCATATTGTGCACAAGGGTGCATACTGGAATGGCAAACAATATTGCCTAAGGAAGTTTTCATTTTCTTTGGACAAAAAAACCATTTTTCCATTTTTCGAGTGCCCAAAAGGAGGTTTTTTGTGAAGGACCTCCCAAATAATTGTTGCAAAATTGGACCAAATAAATTTTCTAAAATACTAGGAAATATCTAATGCACAATTGACAAAATGGTTGGGTGTAAAAAGTTTTGATCCACCTCTCGTGAAAAAGACAAATTTCCGCCGATTCAGCTAGAAGCGGGTCAAATTTGAACTGCAGCTGCCTCATAGTTTGCTATTTATTTTTTCCATAAATCATAACTAGTTACATAAGTGCCTATTTAATCATAAATACATGGTTTGGTGGCGATACGTCGAGGTTTGGGCGGTGGCCGAGGGCCCCAACTCTAGAGCGCGTAAACTCGCATGCCCGCCACGTGGACACCGCGTGACCGTGCCGTTGCCATGTGTTCTGGGCGGCCTAGGCATGTCTAGTGGGTTGGGCACTCCCCAGGTAGGTGCTAGGAAGAAAATTACAACATAAGATTCTCACGAGGATACCAATCGATGCTCAAACATGAATTAGCGGGCAAGTGTTTGATTAGTGGTACGAGAAATGTACATGGCTACTGGGCATGAGTTTTGGCTAAGGATGATCAGTTACTAAGAAGACCGTCTCCACAAATTTTTAGCTCAAAAGGAGGAGCCTAGGTGGTACTTGCTTTGCAAAGTACCACACTGGACATAAATACGAATGTTGAAGCTGGGCTCAAAATAATGACTGGATTGAGCTGGCATTTGGCGGAGGATGGTTATTTGAGCATAGGAAAGCACCGTAGAAAATGGATACTATTTGGACATGCCGAAGTGGTACTTCGTTCACAAAGTGTTGTTCTGAACAGAATAGGAAAATGAATATTGTTGAATTATTTTTGAACTAGGCAAGGAAGGTTTTTTACATATTCGACGAAGATATGACCCAAAGAATTTATGAGATTTTTTTGGGAATTTTGGGAATGACAGAAATATAGGTTGCTTCACAACCTGGGGCAAAAATTGCCACATGGACATGACACATAGGCAAAACTGATGAGGTGGCACCTAGTCATAGCAACCCACCACAATTTACAAGGTTATGACCATCTATATTGGTCGTGATCAGCTAGAAATAAGGCAGCGAATCAGTGATGTCTGCTTTATGACAATTTCGTGTAAGGAAATTATGACCTTTATGGCCAAAATGGTCGATATAGTTGAGGGTTTGGAGCCCCCCGAACAGCTTTTGACCAATTGGTCTCAAATGGTCTAGATCTGTGACCAATTCTTCCAGGGTCACTGACAGAAGGTCACTAGTTGACATATTTCTTGTAGTGTATGACCTCAATTAATATCGTTACACATATAATACCACAAATACAACCTGATACTAAAGACTATATTATCGCCTAGGCTGCGCCTAGGGCGCTTAAGCACCGCCTAGGCACTAGGCGAAGGTCAATCGCCTCGCTTACGCCTACCGCTTTTTCCGACCTTGCTATGGAGCCTTGTGACCGTGTATGGTGCCGCTTAAGAGGAATTGAAGTATGGTGGCCCTTGCGAGAGCTGCAAGAGTAAGGTGAAGTTCATGAGGCGGATGCATGGTAACTTCAAAGATGGCATGGTATGTCATCTTGACTTCTATATTTCACAGTTCATTGGGTTTCCTCAACTCTCTCGGGTTTCACATGCTTCGTTTTAACCTTGGTTTCACCACTGCTACTTGCTGCAGGTCATACCATAACGGCTTGTGGACCATTTGGGAGGAGATGTCTCTGGAACCATTAAACTAGAAGACCCCAATGGTCAGGTGCATGATGTTGGACCTTTCAAGAAGAGGAATAGGACAGTCATCCATTCTAGATGGGGGGCGTTTGTTGACGCCTATCAAATACAGGATAACTAGTCCTTGATGTTTCGATACATCAGGATCTCCTAGTTTAAGGTTACCACCTTCGGTTCTGATGGCGAGGAGAAAATCTTGTGTTGTGTAGGGATGAAAAGTCCTACTCATGTTGAAAAGCCAAGCATATACAGTGCTGATGTTTTGGGCAGTCCCCGTGATGGCACTGCCCAGTCTTCAGATCTAGATAAGGACTATAGTACACCAGGAAATGCACTTGCAGTAAATATTCTGATGATGAAGTTTCAGGTTAAGTTGTCTACCAAAATCAATTGGCTTCAACCCTTTAATACTATAGGTTGATCTCTTACTCTAGAATTCTTTCTTGCAATAGAATATACTCCATGTGAATCTGATTCTATGGATTCTAATGATTTCACATGCTCCCAAACGATTACTATGTCTTATCAAGGAACAGCCATCTTACAGGCAACCAGTGGGAGATGGTAGCACGGGCTATATTCAACCGGTTTGGATGGCAGTCTCATAATAGGATATGAGTCTAGGGATCTTGTCCTATTTTACCTACCGGGTGTGGCAATGAGTTTTTTTTTGCTCCATTTGCAAGCTGTAATGAATCTAAGACGTCGTGTTGCTTTGAACTTTTTAATAATATGGCCGCATGTATCTCTCAGATGCAGAGGCCAGGGGCAAACCTCTGTTTCCAAAAAAAGGCCATCTTGCAGAAGAACGGATGCGGGAATTCAAGGTGGCTGTCGCGAGAATTCGACCTGAAATCCCTGTGCTCGTGGTAGTGATGATAAAGAGCAATGTGAAAGACTACCCTGATCTGGTATGTGAGGTTCCAATTCTATAGGAGCTGCTAAGTTGCATGTGTTTATATATGCACACCTCTCCTATCCTCTCTATATTTGATACTATTTATTTATTGTAATGAGCACCTGTAAGATACTTTGTAACGGTAATATGTCATATTCTTTTTTTTTGCGAATAGTAATATGCCATATTCATTGCTGAAGTATAGTACCCAGGTCCTTCTCTGCAGCTAAGATCTTGTGCATTTCAAGAAATTCAGCCTTGGTCACAATCTTAATTTTGCAGTACTGAAAGGTGGCACAATTTCTTAGGCCATCCATCTTTTTATACCGTTCATCAAATCCTTAGTAGAAATAAACTCCCAGTTGTTGGTGAGAGAGATTCAGAAACTATTTGTGATTCAACGTGCAAAAAGTCATTAATTGCCATATCCTGTATCCACTAGTGTGTAAACCAAACCTTTGCAACTCATTTTTTCTGATGTGTGGGGTCCAGCACCCACTTTTGTTGGTAGACACTCTTACCATGTAAGATTTATTGATGACTATAGTAAATACATGTGGATCTACCTACTTAAGAAACATGCTGATGTGTTTCAAGTTTTTCATAACTTTCAAGCTCTTGTTGAATGAAAGTTTGTTAGCAAAATCATTGCAGTACAGTCAGACTGGGGTGGTGAATATGAGAAAATCAATTCTTTCTTCCAAAAGATTGGAATCTCTCACCATGTTTCTTGTCCTCATGCCCACCAACAAAATGGTTCGGCTGAACGCAAACACAGACACATCGTTGAAGTAGGACTTGCCATTCTAGCTTCAACTTCCATGCCATTAAAATTTTGGGATGAAGCTTTTCTTACAGCTGTTCATCTCGTTAATACGTGGCCTAGTCGTACCATCTCAAATGAAACTCCCATCGAATGCCTATTGCATGTCACTCCAGACTACACCACCCTTCGCGTTTTTGGTTGTATTTGTTGGCCAAATCTCCGTCCATATAACACTCGCAAGCTTATGTATCGTTCTAAGCAGTGCGTCTGTCTAGCCTACAGTGCTCAACACAAGGGTGTTAAATGTCTTGATGTATCCACTGGCTGCGTTTACATCTCCCGCCATGTTGTCTTCGATGAAACTCAATTCTCGTTCGAAAAACTCCATCCAATGCCGGTGCACTTCTTTGGAAAGAAATCCTCCTTTTTCCATCTCATCTTTCCGGTGTTGATCGTGTGGGTAATGATAATTGTGATGGTCCAGTTTTGACTAATTTCTCTAATATACCGAGTTTTCTGCTACAGGAAGAAATAACAGTTCCATTGGTGGTGAAAATTGTGTTTTTACTGCCGAAGATAATGCCTCGAAGGAAGCTGGCGCTGACACAGGCGATCTGGTGCCATCTTCTTCGGGATCCGCATCTCAGTTTGCCCCTGACCCAGCCGTATATTTGTCGGGATCCGCTCCCTCGGTTGCTCCCAACCCGCGCCAAGATGCTGGCGACAGGCGGCCGGCCGTGACGGTGTTGTCTCCCACCCACAAGGTGCATCAATCAACTGTGGGGGACCAGCTACCCACGCGCTATGCGTCCACCCCACGTATCTATTCCAGGCAGGTCCCGCCTGTTGTCGACCCTGCGTCGGCTCCGCGTGGATCAGGAGAACCCGGTGCACGATCCGAGCCTGGCTCGGTCGACCCCCGCCCGCACGATCTTCTGCGCCAGATGCGCCCGCTTCACCAACCACCAGCATCACAGAAGATCCTACTTTGCCAGCGGGGTCTCCCTCCTCGGGATCGCCTGCTTCTGTGGTGTTCGAGGCTGCTGCCTCCCTTGTATCTTCTACGGCCACGGCCGTGGCTGCAACAGTACCACCGCCATGCCATACACGTCTCCAGGATGGCACTATACAACCTGTAAGTTATAAACCTAAGTATGGCGGCCATTTCCGCTGTGTCGGCAGGAGAGCCACGCACTGTCACCGAAGCCCTTGCTGATCTGAAGTGGGAACATGCCATGTGTGATGAATTTTGTGCTCTTTAGAAAAATCACACGTGGCATCTTGTTTCCCCTCGACAAGGTATGAATGTGATTGACTGTAAATGGGTATTTCGTATCAATAGAAAGTCCGATGGTACCATTGATCGTTACAAAGCTAGACTTGTAGCAAAAGGGTTCAAGCAGAGGTATGGTCTTGATTATGAGGATACTTTCAGCCCTGTTGTTAAAGCTGCCACTATTCGTCTTGTTCTATCCATTAATGTGTCCAGAGGATGGAGTCTTCCCCAGCTAGATGTGCATAATGCGTTCCTTCATGGTGTTCTGGAAGAGGAAGTGTACATGAAGCAATCTCTTGGGTTTGAGGATAAGGACAAACCAGCTCCTATATGCAGAATCCCCGAGCATGGTACTCTCGCTTGAGCTCCAAACTGCAAACACTTGGCTTTGTTCCTTCCAAGTCTGATACATCATTGTTTATTTATAATCACTCCAACACAGCTATCTTTGTGATTATTTATGTAGATGACATTATTGTTACAAGTTCTTCCAGGCAGGCAGTTACAGCTTAGTTAAAGGATTTGAACTATGAGTTTGCTCTCAAAGATCTCGGTGATTTACACTACTTTCTTGGTATTGAGGTCAAGAGAAACAATGAAGGTGGTCTTCATCTTTCTCAAGAAAAGTATGCAACAAATCTTTTGAACAAGGCAGGACTACAGAGCTGTAAACCATCCACAACTCCTTTATCCAGCTAAGAAAAATTGTCTCTCATGGAAGGTGCACCTCTGGATCATGAGGATGGTACCAAATACAGGAGTTTGGTAGGTGCACTTTAGTACTTGACACTCACCAGGCATGACATTTCCTTTGCAATAAATAAAGTATGTTAGTTTCTTCATGCTCCCACCTCTGTTAATTGGACTGCTGCCAAGCGTATACTGAGATATGTGAAGCAAACTTTGAGTGTTGGTTTAACTTTTACCAAGTCATCCTCTACCCTTGTTAGTGCATTCTCTGATTCTGACTGAGCAGGTTGCTTGGATGATAGAAGGTCGACTGGTGGTTTTGGGTACAGCGTGCGGTAGCCTCTGGCTAACCGATCGATAGATTACAGGAAGTTCATGACATAAAGAGATAAGGGAGGAGTCCTAAAAACTCTAACCTCCTAGAATATCCTGGATTACATGACAGCCACGCATAACATTGTATGTCTAACATGTAGGAATAAGCCACGGCGAGGCACTTGTCTGACCATAGTCTGGGTAGTATCCGACTGTTGGATGGTCTGTGCATAGTCCGACTCGTGTTTGACTAGTGTATAGGCTAGGTCTGTGTTGTGTGCATGTCTGGCGCGGTGTGGCACGGTGTGTGCCTGCGTGCATGCACACCAGTGAGTAGTAATAGGGCTAGGTGGTTTAGGATCGCAAGGTGGGGCGTGATCGCTGCGGGATCGCGGCGAGCCGTTCGCATTCGTGCGCGTAATGGCCGTGAGCGGAGCGGGCCAATCCGAACGCCAGCCAGGGTGGGAGCGCATGGGCCGTGCCCAGCGCAGGCCCGGCTGTATAAAATCCTTGAGCCAATCATTGTAGCTAGGCCAGCCGGGTATTGAGTTTGTGTTCAAAGAATAAGGACGCCGTTCGTGCGGCGGGTGGCGTACGTGCGCCGGAAAATACCTGTGTCTTTGTGTCCTTCTTCTTCCTTCTTCTTCCCCCATCTTCTGAGAGAGAGAGAGGGGTAGAGCTCCGGTGCGGGAGGGAGAAGGCCGCGACAACAACAATTGGTATCAGAGCTTCAGGTTCAGCAGCTCACTGGCGGCAATGGCGTTGGTTCCTCACGGCGGTGGCGCGGACGGATCGGCGTCGATGGTGATGCCGATGCTCACTGTGAACAACTACACCATCTGGGCGAGGCGCATGCCATTCTCGACGTGCACACCGTGTGGGAGCCGGTGGCGCCGGGCGATGCGGCGGTGAACGCGCGGAAGGAGAAGACGGCGCGGGCGTTGCTCCTCATAGCGTTGCCGGAGGACGTGTTGTTGCAGGTGTCCACGAAGCTCACCGCCACACTACTAGGAAAATGCTTATTAGTGGCGCACCTGTTTTGGCCATTAATGGCGCACTACAGGTGCGCCACTATCATCACGCCACTAGTAACATCTACTAATGGCGCACCCCTGGTGCGCCATTAGTATACCAGACTATAGTGGCGCACCAGGCAGTGCGCCATTAGTAGGTCACATGGTGCGCCACTAGTATGCCTCCCAGGGGGCCATATTTACCTTGTGCTCTGGGTTACTAATGACGCACTAACAGATAATGCGCCACTAGTATTTTTATAGCAGTGCGCCACTAATGTGCTGTATGGTGCGCCACTAGTATGAATATTAGGAATTTTTTTTCTTTTCTGATATTTGCACATGTTACAAAATATATTACTGCACAGTATATAGACAACGCAACATATAAACAACAGATTCATCAAATACAATAGAAGATTAGTCTCCGAATACAATTCGTCATATTGGTCTCCGAATTCAAAAGACCGAACAAAGTTAGAACATTAGAAGTCTCGAGACCGCGAGTAGCGAGTTTGTCGAAAGTAATACTGCATTCGGAGATAATTGAGAGATATGTCCTCTCTTATCTCCGTGCTACTGCTACTGATATGCCTAAACATTACTTAGATTGAACTGAGGCAACATGTGGTGCATGTCGAAAGTAATACTAATCCTAACTTGATCAAGTTTGGATTGTACTACTTTCGACATGCACCACATGCATGTTGCCTTCACTTCAATCCAATCCATGTTCATTTCACCCACAGATATATAATAACTCTTCATGCTCGCATCATGCATCATCATAATAACAAGTCCTACGAATCATCATCATACAACTTCTACTCGTTATTAATAACAAGTCATACGATCATCATCCTGATAGTCATCGAACCAACCCTACTTAATTGTTCTTAGCACATGATCATTAGTATTAGGCAGGACCTAAATACCCTATTTAAGGTAAAATAGCATAAAACAATACAGACCCTGACTCTCCATTATGGAGAATGGAGACCATCCTGTCTCCAATTCTTGCACGGCGCTTCCTTTTGATTCCAAGAACCTCCTTACAACTGTCCATACATTTTTTCCATTCTCTGATTAGCATGTCTCCACTTCTTTTAGAAATCCGGTATGGACAGTTGAGATTCGTAGGATGACCTGGATATATGTTCAAAACATGAAGGCTTCCATTCTGATACATCAAATGAGGCACACAATCCTCTGGGATTCTCTGTTGAAAAACATAGTAATAACGTCATAGTTAGCAGTGATGTACTAGTTTCAGAAGTATGCATAAGATGCACGGATGTCGTAATAGTAAAAAATCTTACCAGGGTATCTCCATGGTAGTTACCGTAGTTCAACACATGCACTAGTGGCACGTATTGACCATAATGTTGAGGAGTTTGATTGTAGATATTGTAATTCTCAAGATCAGTACAAAATCCGACCAGATGATTTTTCTCCTGATAAGTTAACTCGGAGCAGTCGGTGTAGTGGGTTTTGTCTACCATGTTCCGCATATTGTTTGAACAATCAAAATAAGCTGTCAATGGAAATAAGCTGTCAACTATTTTGAAATTAACAATTTAAATTAGTTAATGATTAACTATGTTTGAGAAACTCACATAGCGGTAGAAGTGGAGGCGTATCAACAAGGACCCAAATGTCCACATTGTCTTGGTCGATGTCAAGATCACCAAGATCCATGGTGACAAGCATACCCTCATCAAAACCATACATCTTGCAAAATGCTTCCCAATTTTTGCAACCAAAATGGGTTACGCTCCCAGAATTATACAGATTTACTTCAAAATCCACATCATGATGAGTCCTTAGGTGAATTTTCTTTGTTTCATAATTTTCATGGTCTTCAAAATCCATCTTCTCCAAGACATAGTGTCTTGCATGGCATGGGATAAGCTATACTCGAATTGTAAAGATGAAAACTACACGTTGAAATAGTTGAAGTCATGCTTAATTATGAAAAAAAACACTTGTCGTCGTTGTGTACCGTTTCAACTTCGAAGGTCTCCTCGAGCTTAATGTTGAAGCACCGAGCATCGTCCAGGTGAGGCCTGTCGCACAGACCTCGATCGTCGTGGCACCAGCCGCACTCCCCTGGGAGACTTTCGTCGTCCGATGACGACATTTCCTACATTCATAATTCAAAACTACATCATCTCTTGTGTCCATACATCGTCGAATATTATCACTAATACACCTCGAATACTATCATACATATAATATTGCTAGTACAGCTAGAACCGTAGCGCCCGACGGGTATCTAATTAGAAATGGAGGATGGAGAAATGGAGAAATGGAACTGGTTAAGAGTTGAAAGAAAGGTATCTAATTAGAAACATAGGTGGAGGGTCTTGTAGAGGATAGATAGGTAGAAGAATCCATTCAGATGGAAAGCTTTAATGAGGATGAATCAAGATTTGGATAATTCATGCCTTTAGGTGAATAGGAAGTTACTTCTGCAAATATCTGTTGGGTCCAATAAGATAATCCGCAGTGTGGTGAAAACACGCCCTTCGAACTGGTTTGAGCTATTGGTGAATGGACATGGTCTAAGATTTTCAGTAGTAAGAAGTGAAGTGGTAATTTTGAGAGCAAATGGTTAGGATGAGTGGTTCCTCTTTCCTGTTTAGCTTTACAATAGAATATTGTTAGTCATGCACAATTGTGCATTCTCAGCCATGCCCAATGGAGTTGGCCTAAAAACATTTATTTCTTTAAGCCTGCTACATCCATCTCAAGTATTTATGGTCAAGGGTTAGCAGGGCCATCCAAATAGAATATGTGGTATGGGCTTTTTTAGTAGGTCATCCTACCAGATTAGGGTTTATTGATGATGAGCAACTACCATTAGTAATAACTATGAATTGATATCACACTTCTATATGTATAACACAAGAGGCAGTTGATCCTACTTACTTAAGTACTAAGATACCACGGCCCATGCATTAGTCGCAAGTACCCCATATGTCCTATTTTTAGCAAAGTCATGCTAAAATTCACGAAAAATTTCAACATGACCTTTGCTGAAAATAGGACATATGGAGTACCGAATTGCGAACGGAAGTTAATCGACATTCAGCAAACTCAAGGGCCTCTCGGGGTACCTGCAAAATCATTATCCCCGCGTAATGAAGTTGCCAATGGGTCATTTGAGAAGATCACAAGTAGCATCATCACAAGTACAACATCATCACAAGTACAGCAGCAGCAGCAGTAGTGAATACAGGCATAACAACAGCAACAGCAGGTTTATTCTTCTTCTTCTTCATAAACACTAATTGTTGCCAACATCATCACAAGTAGCATCATCACAAGTTTAATTTTATATATACTAGGTATATACTGTACATACCAGCCCATCCAAAAACTTTGCTAGTCGTGTGTGTGACAATAATAATAATAATAATAATAATAATAATAATAATAATAATAATAATAATAATAATAATAATAATAATAATAATAATAATAATAAAGAGATAAAAGAAAAAACCAAAGTCTGTCAGCCGTGTGTACATCTTTCCCATCCTATGATGCTATGTATGATTTGATTTACTGAAGCAGAACCCACCCAGGTGCTGAACATATATGAGATGCTTGTCTCAACAAATAAATTCGAAGGATCATCTTTTATTTCGTGCTTGGTAAGCACACCAAAGATCTAACAAAATGTTCTGACAACACACATCTTGTAGCTTCGCATAATACTCTAAAGCTAGAGTTAAAAAATCTGAAGATAAACAGCAACCAGTGTAACATTTCAGAGTACTCTGAATCTGAAGACACACTGATCCTTCCACTGTCTGCCCAAATATGAGCTGAAAAGAGTTTTTTGATTCAGAACTTCGATGCGTTTGGTTTCAGTTTTGGCTAGGAGAGACTATAACAGAGTAGCAGATGCCTTAGAAAATTAAGTGTGTTCACTCGGTGTAAATGATGGTGTTAATGCAGACAGCATAGCAATCCCTTAGTACTTGGAACTAGTGGCGAGCAGAGTGAGCTTGGACCAGTATGTAACTTATGCAACTCTGCACTTTTCTCTCAAAAGAACACATTCCAACCATTCAGATGCTCACCGTGGAGGAGTGGAGGACTGGATGATCTGCAGCTTTGGGACGGAGGCGCCGTGGGCAGCCGATGTAGAGGGGCTCGATTTGCTGCTTCGGGGGCTTCTGGAGGAGGCGGACCCGTGCTCGGTGAAGCCTGTTCGGGGAGGAAACGCACGATTCGAGGCGATGACGGCAGTGACTTGCGGTCCAGTGGAGGGTGGTGGATGGTTGGGAGGAGGGGGAGGAGGGCGGCGCCGGTGGATGGTTGGTTGTGGGCGGCGGTGGTGGTGGTGGATGCTTGGGAGCGGCAGAGGGGGTGGATGCTCGGGGGTGGCGGCGGCTTGCGGTGGTGAGGGGTGGAAGAGCTGCGGTGGTGATGGGTGGAGGAGCGCTGGAGGTGGGGGCGGGGCGCGCTGGAAGGGGGTCGTCGGCGGCGAGGGGAAGGATCTGGCGCTGGGGCGAGGGGCTAGGAATTTGATCTGGCGCGGGGGGCAAGGGGGAAAGGGATAGGAATGGCGCACCACCCAGGGGTGCGCCATAAGTACATCCATAGCAATGGCGCACCACCGTGGGGTGCGCCATAAGTAACTTTTTTATTGATAACAATGGCGTACCCTCTCCTGGTGATAAAAATTATTACACTATATAGAGGAGAGGAGTAGAGGAGGGAGGGAGGGAGGGAGCATTTACATTCGTTGACGAGGCGGTGGTTGGCGTCGCATCGGAGATGCAGACCGTAGAAGGAGGAGGACGCCGGTCGTGGTCGTGGGCCGGCCTCGTCGCGTCGCCTCGACGTTCGTTATCAGCGTCGATGGACTGCGAGTAGCCCCGCCGAAGTCTCCACCTCCGGGCTCCGGCATCCTCGTCATGGTGGCGGAACAAGGTGCAGCTGCCGGTGGAGTGGGGTGGGGCGGCTCCGGGGAATGGGGTTGGGGCGCGACGCGACCTAGCCTAACCTAGGTTGGAGCGGGGGAGGGTGCGGGGGGTCATCGGCGGCGGTGGAGCGGGGGAGGGTGCGGGGGTCGTCGGTGTTGAGGGGGATCTGGCGAGGGGGATCGAGATGGAGGTGGATCTGGCGCGGGGGGCGAGGGGAAAAGGCATAGAGGGGGGAAGAATAGCAATGGTGCACCACCCAGGGGTGCGCCATAAGTACATCCATAGCAATGGCGCACCACCGAGGGGTGCGCCATTAGTAACTTTTTTTATTTTTGAAAATATCATCAAATTTGTTATTTGAAAATATCATCAAATTTGTCATTTGATAATATCATCAAATATCATCAAATTTGTTTTTTTGAATTTTTAATTTCATTCATTTGTGAATTGGTAAAACATTTATGAATATGAAAAATATCATCAAATTTAAAAAAATATTCATGAATTCAAGAAGTGCACATGAAATTTAAAAATATTCATGAGTTCAAAAAATTTAACAAATTCGATACTTTTTGTGAGTTAGAAATTCAATACCAGAATAAACACATAAATAAATATACATGAGGACTAGAACAGAAGAAATATCATTACTAGTTTTACAAAACAAAAAATATAATTGTTAGTAGTGGCACACCTTGGTTGTGGTGCGCCATTACTAGTTTGAACTATTAATGGCGCACTGTACCCTGGTGTGCCATTACTAGTTTTGAAAAAATAATAATAATAATAAATTGTTAGTAATGGCACCGTGTGTATGGTGCGCCATTACTAGTTAAAACTATTAATGGCGCAATGTGCCCCGGTGCGCCATTAGTTTTGGAAAATAAAAAAATAAAATTTGCTAGTAATGGCGCACCGTGTGTCTAGTGCGCCATTAGTAATGAGGACACTAATGGCGCACCTGTATCTAGTGTGCCACTGCTTGGTGCACCACATACATGATGCGACATTAATGTTCATATTAGCTATAGCCCTTTTTCTAGTAGTGCCAGGGAGGTATGGGACTCCGTGAAGGTGAGGTTCGTCCGCACCGATCGGGTCCGCGCGGCGAGGCTGGCGACACTGCATGGCGAATTCGACCGCCTGAAGATGGCGGACGGCGAGGAGCTCGACATGTAGGCGGGAGCCTCGCGGCGATGGCGGCGAGGTATGCCAACCTCGGGGAGACGCTAGGCGACGTGGCGATCGTCAAGAAGCTGCTGGATACAGTGTCGGATCGGCTCTTCCCCGTCGTCGCCGGCATCGAGCAATTCCACGATGTGACGATGATGGTGTTCGACGAGGTGCTCGGGCGGCTGTATGCGTTCGACGAGCGGGTTCGGCGCCGTGGACAAGACGGCGGCAAGCGCAGGGGTGAGCAGCTGCTCATGACAGCGGCGCAGTGGGCAGCGCAGGAGCGTTGAGATGGCGGTGCTCGGGACGACGGCGACGGCAAGAGCGTGGCGTCGAGCAGTGGCGGGAAACGGCGCCGGCGCTGCTACAAGTGCGGCGAGCGCGGCCACTTCAAGAGGGACTGCCCCAAGCTGCGGAGGGAGCCGGAGGTGGAGCATGCACTGCTGGCGGACGTTGTCGGATTCAAGGACGACGGGCTCCTCTGAGCCATGGATTAGGGGGCGAATATAGAAATAAGCCACGGCGAGGCACTTGTCTGACCATAGTCTGGGTAGTATCCGACTATTGGATGGTCTGTGTCTGACTAGTGTATAGGCTAGGTCTGTGTTGCGTGAATGTGTGGCGCGGTGTGTGTGTGCGTGCGTGCACACTAGTGCGTATATAGGGCTAGGTGGTTTAGGATCGCAAGGTGGGGCATGATCACTGCGGGCTCGCCGCGAGCCGTTCATGTTCATGCGTGTAATGGCCGTGAGTGAAGCGGGCCGACCGGAGCGCCAGCCAGGGTGGGAACGCGTGGATCGTGCCCAACGCAGGCCCAGCTGTATAAAAGCCTTGAGCCGATTGTTGTAGCCAGGCCAGTCGGGTATTGAGTTCGTGCTCAAAGAAAAAGGACGCCGTTCATGCGGTGGGTGGCATATGTGCGCCGGAAAATACCTGTGTCTTTGTGTTCTTCTTCCTCCTATCCTCTTCTTTCTCGAGCACAGAGAGAAAGAGGGGTAGAGCTCCGGTGAGGGAGGGAGAAGGCCACGGCAACAATAATAGGTATCAGAGCTTCAGGTTCAGCAGCTTGCCGGCGGCAATGGCGTTGGTTCCTCACGGCGGTGGCGCGGGCGGATCGGCGTCGATGGCGATGCCGATGCTCACGGTGGGCAACTATACCGTTTGGGCGATCAAGGCGCAGGCCATCCTCGACATGCACACCGTGTGGGAGGCCGTGGCGTCGGGCGATGCGGTGGTGAACGCGCGGAAGGACAAGACAGCGCACGCGTTGCTGCTCGGAGCGCTGTCGGAGGACGTGTTGCTGCAGGTGTCGACGAAGCTCACCGCCAGGGAGTTATGGAACTCCCTGAAGGTGAGGTTCGTCGGCGCTTACCGGGTCCGCACGGCGAGGCTGACAATGCTGCGTGGCGAATTCGACCGCCTGAAGATGGCGGACGGCGAGGAGCTCGACGTGTATGGCGGGAGGCTCGCGGCGATGGCGGCGAGGTATGCCAACTTCGGGGAGACGCTGGGCGACGCGGTTCTCGTCAAGAAGCTGCTGGATACAGTGTCGGATCGGCTCTTCCCTGTCATCGCCGGCATCGAGCAATTCCATGATGTGACGACGATGGCGTTCGACGAGGTGCTCGGGCGGCTGCGTGCGTTCGACGAGCGGGTTCGGCGTCGTGGACAAGACGGCGGCAAGCGCAGGGGTGAGCAGTTGATCATGAGGCGGCGCAGTGGGCAGCGCAGGAGCGTCGACATGGCGGTGCTCGGGACGACGATGACGGCAAGAGCGTGGCGTCGAGCAGCGGCGGGAACCAACGCGGGAGCTACTACAAGTGCGGCGAGCGCGGCCACTTCAAGAGGGACTGCCCCAAGCTGCAGAGGGAGCCGGCGGTGGAGCACGCGCTGCTGGCAGACGTTGTCGGAGTCGAGGACGACGGGCTCCTCTGAGCCATGGCTTAGAGGGTGAATGTAGGAATAAGCCATGGCAAGGCACTTGTCTGACAATAGTCTGGGTAGTATCCGACTGTTGGATGCTCTGGGGATAGTCCGACTCGTGTCTGACTAGTGTATAGGCTAGGTCTGTGTTGCGTGCATGTGTGGCGCGGTGTGTGCGTGTGTGCGTGCACACCAGTGCGTAGTTATAGGGCTAGGTAGTTTAGGATCGCAAGGTGGGGCGTGATTGCTGCGGGCTCGCCGCGAGGAGTTCGCGTTCGTGCGTGTAATGGCCGCGAGCGGAGCGGGCCGATCGGAGCGTCAGCTAGGGTGGGAGCGTGTGGGTCGTGCCCAGCGCAAGCCAGGCTGTATAAAAGCCTTGAGCCGATCGTTGTAGCCAGGCCAGCCGGGTTTTGAGTTCGTGCTCAAAGAAAAAGGACGCCGTTCGTGCAGCGGGTGGCGTACGTGCTACGGAAAATACCTGTGTCTTTGTGTCCTTCTTCTTCCTCATATCCTCTTCTTCCTCGAGCACAGAGAGAGAGAGAGGGATAGAGCTCCGGTGAGGGAGGGAGAAGCCCGCGGCAACAACATAACAGTCTACCAAAATCAATTGGCTTCAACCCTTTAATACTACAGGTTGATCTCTTACTCTAGAATTCTTTCTTGCAGCAGAATATACTCCATATGAATCTGATTCTATGGATTCTGATGATTTCACATGCTCGCAAATGATTACTATGTCTTATCAAGGCAACGCCATCTTACAGGCAACCAGTGGGAGATGGTAACACGGGCTATATTCAACCGGTTTAGATAGCGGTTTCATAATAGGATAGGAGTCTAGAGATCTTGTCCTATTGTACCTATTGGTTGTGGCAAAGAGTTTTTATTTTTCTTTTTGCTCCGTTTGCGAGCTGTAATGAATCTAAGACTTCGTGTTGCTTTAATTTTTTTAATAATATGGCCGCATGCATCTCTCAGATGAGGCCGGGGGCAAACCTCCTTTTCTAAAAAAAAACGCCATCTTGCAGAAGAACGGATGCGGGAAATCAAGGCGGTTGTCGCGAGAATTCGACGTGAAATCCCTGTGCTCGTGGTAGTGATGAAGAAGAGCCATGTGAAAGACTACCCTGATCTGGTATGTGAGGTTCCAATTCTATAGGAGCTGCTAAGTTGCATGTGTTTATATATGCACGCCTCTCCTATCCTCTCTATATTTTATTCTATTTATTTATTGTAATGAGCACCTGGAAGATACTTTGGAACTGTAATATGTCATATTCTATTTTTTTGCGAATAGTAATATGCCATATTAATTGCTGAAGTATAGTACCCATGTCCTTCTTTGCAGCTGAGATCTTGTGCATTTCAAGAAATTCAGCCTTGGTCACAATCTTAATTTTGCAGTACTCTTAGGCTACGGCAGAATTATATACATTTTGTCCCTCTTTTTATCAGGTAATACCTAAGGATTATGCACGTGCACACTTTCCACCCAACACTCGAACCGTCACACTCAAGGTGGCTGACCGAAGCAAGGGAATTATGCGAATTCCGCATCAGATCTGATGGATGTGGAAACAACCTTTACTTGCGTGGTTTTGTTGCTGAAAATCATATCCAGGAGGGAGATCTCTGCTTTTTCCAACCTATAACAGGCGCTGAGGCAACAAAGTTCATAGTAATGGTTCATCTGCTTGATAAAGCTGAAGAACTAATCTAATCTCAAACCACGGCAATGGTTAAGAAACAAGTGTAGATTGTGTTCATATTTCAACCAGCTCTCCGTCAGGTTGACACCACACAAGTATCAATCAGCAAGTGTATTTTTTGCAAGTAAAAATGCTGCAATGCAATTAATTCCTTGTCATACCATCTTTTACAGTTGATATTAATTACTTTCAAAATTTATTGCAGGAGATGACGATCCACGAGAATATGGATTTACCCGCTCAGGTCCACGAGAATATGGTACATCCTGTCATGTAGGAGCCAACTTGATGAAGAAGATGAAGCTGAGTTGGATGCTCTTGTTGCAGAAATTCAACCCCAAATTGTTTTGCTTGTGGTTGAAATGATGAGGAGAAATGTCAATGGTGGACGGCCTTCTCTGGTAAGTACTCTTGATCCTATTTTGCACTGGTTGACTCTATTTGTTAGTTTGTTCTAAATTCGTGTGGCGCACCACATTGTGATTCACATTGTGATTTATTTCATTTATTTATACTAGCCTTTGTTTAGAAGGATAGGCCTGTCGCATTGGTGAAGTACTCCCCACTTGTGCCAAGAGGTATTGGGTTCGACGCAGCATCTCTGCATGCCCACCTGGTGTGGAAGCTTTTAGCACAGGGCCTGTCCTTTTTTTATAGTAGCCCCTAGTTCACATTGAATAACTGAAAGGTGTCCCATGATCAATTTTTTGTTGCTCCAAGAGCATATATTATATTTTTCGTTTGCAAACACTTCGAATTCTCTTAGTCCCATGTATACAATTGGAGTTGTGTCCCCTGATTATTACGATCTTGTTGTGGTCCGCCTACAGTAGTACCTTAAAAGAGGAGCTTGTCACTCAAAGAAAGTTGTTCTCCAGTTGCTATAGTTTTCTAGCAAACATGTACTATATATCCCTGCACATTCATGGTTTCTGTACAGCATACAAGAGATGAATATAGGCACAAGTTATAAACAATATTTGTTTTCTTGCTTACATTTCGAACAGGTGACAGTTAGATTGGTTTGTCAATGCATTATTTCTCTTGTTAATGATTGTCTTTGTTTCCCCATCTTATCTGTATAATCAGGTCATTCCTAGCAAACATGTACTATAATTTTTCTTAGAAAAGGAGGAAGACCCCTGGCCTCTGCATCTGGACGATGCATGCAGCCACTTTATTAATTGTTCACACAAGACCTTACAAAGTAATAAAATAGTAAGACTAAAGCCACCGTATAGGCAACATCTGTCGCTACTCCTTTCCAGTTGATGAAGGGATGCTGATAGTCTGTGCCTAATACCAAACAGACCTCGCAGCCAAATCTAACATCTAAGACCCGAGGTCCCATCCAGGACGCCTGCCAGGTATGTGTCATCCACCGGTCCGGCGCACTTCCTCAACCAGGACGCCTGCCGGGTATGAGGCCGCCGCAGCCACCTGCCACCAATCCATCTTCAGAGCTGTACTGCTGCATCTACCTTGCCCGGTCTAGCTGCCGTCGACGTCACCACGACGCCAGACCGCATCACCCTCCTGCGCGAGTCCATCTCCGTGCATCGGACGCCGAGTCACCACAGCGCCATGCCGCCGTGACCCGCCGCCATCAATGAGTGAGATGACGCACCGCTCCACCAAAGAATCCGTCCTCTGGTCCCTCGATCACGTGTGTACCTCCAAGAATGACGCCCCAAGGGGGAAACGACACCAGAGTGCCACCTTCATCCGATCATTCGATCTAGGGTTTCCCCCGGAGGTAGTAGAGAGTGGCCTTGAACTTCTGCACGGCGATGCCTTGAAGAAGGGAACGATGCAGATAGCGCCGCCACCGCCGGCCTTGGCAGTAGCCGAAAACAAGTTTTCACCCAGATCTGTTCGAAGGAATCCAACTCCCGTGCACGGCCGCCGCCACCACCAGGCGGAGCACACGCCGCCGCCGGCACCTCCACGATGCCCAGAGGCCGCGATACTCGCCGCCACCACGCGTGACAGGCAGCCACGGCCAGGCCCGAGACCACCCAGATCCAATCTGGGGTCAAGAGCCCTAGGCCGCCGCCGCTGTCTAGGCGGCACCACCAGACGGGGACAGACCCTCCAACCTGCCGCAAAGCGAGCCGCCGCCGGAGCTTCGAAGCGCCGCGCCACCATGCCCGCCAAGAGTGACTAAGCCGCCGCGAGGAAGAAGGGAAGCTGCGCTAGGGGTGAAGCCCCGCCGTCGCCGCCTGCACTGCTTGGGCTTTGCCCGGCGGTGGCTCTCGGCGGCGGCGAGTGGGAGGGGACGGTGGAGAAAGGCCGGCGGCGGGGGCGGCTAGGGCTCCCCCGTGTCGCCCCGGAGAGGGACACGGGGGACAAGGGCTTCAGTTTTCCGACCCTAGTAGATCACAATCTCACCAAACATGTACTATATATCCCTGCACATTCATGGTTTCTGTACAACATACGAGAGATGAATATAGGCACAAGTTATCAACAATATTTGTTTTCTTGCTTACATTTGGAAGAGGTGACAGTTAGATCGGTTTGTCATTGCATTATTTCTCTTGTTAATGATTGTCTTTGTTTCCCCATCTTATCTGTATAATCAGGTCATTCCTAAGGGTTATGGAAGGGCACATTTTCCCAATGAAACCAAGACCATCACACTTTGACTCCCAGGGAGGAAGAAGTGGCAATGCCCATTTCCATATCAAGGGAGACCATGGTGGCTACTACCTCGACAGGGGGTGGTTAGAGTTTGTTTGCGACAACCATTTGCATGAGGAGGATATCTGTGTGTGTCAGCGTTCTGGGAACGGGGGTACCCAGACTTGCCTGCCTGCGGCCCACAGCGTGGCTAGGCAGCGGGCCGTACGACCCATCTTCATCAACAAGGCATCCAAGACCTTCGCGAGGGTCCAAGCCTCGCGAGGCGGACGACGCAAGAGTTCCTCTCAGGTGGCCTAGCTAAGCAGGCTCACGAGGAGTGGAGATATCGAGCGGGAAAACCTCACGAGGCACTTCGGCGTGAGCCATGATTTAACGTGCCGGCGGGTGCAGGCAAAGCGCCGATCGCCTGGCGTCCACACTTCCTCTTTGGTGCTAAGGAGGCAAGTGCAGACGGAGAGTACAGAGGCATTAGGCAAAGGTTGCCATATTGGTGCAACAAGACCAAGACCAGGAGGACGGCAAGGCGGAGGTCATCGTGGAGCCCAAGACGGCATCACCCCAGGGCTTTTCGCAGGCGAAGACCGCTTTTGTCAGGAGAGCTTGTACTAGCTGTCCCCCTTCAAATTTGCCCGCCGTTGTTGGCTTCCTTCCCGCTCAACATTCGGGAAGAGGACCAGGGCCTATATAAGTAGAGCTAGCCACCACAGAGGAGGGGATCGAGCAATTCATCGGCTCCTCACACCACAAGTTCATATACACAAGAACACCTCAACCTCAGGAGGTTGTTCTTCCCTTGTACTTTTCATCATCAGCCCAAGAGGCAATCCACCACCACCACCTTTGGGTAGGGTATTAGACCACAGCGGTGGCCCGAACCATATAAACCCGTGTCTCTTTACGTGTTGTGAGTTAAATCGAGTTCGTCATAAGATCTTAGCGAGCTAGAGCGTAGATCGGTAGGAGGGAAAGACTTCGCGCGCACCCCAGTGTTTGAACCTTAAGGGTTTGCCAGAACCCCACAACCGACATTTGGTGCGCCAGGTAGGGGTGCACCTAAGCTTCTTCCCCGCCAACCAACTCTACGACGTTCACCGACTGTGATGTCTAGTGACCCAAGGACCATCTCCGACCGCTGGGCAGCCTGGCCGGCCCGGACGATGCAGCATGCCCATGGAGATCTCGATCCCGCACCTCAACCGGCGCGGGCACCACCAAGCTCCGCTGGGCGCGGACATCGTGGTCAAGCGTCATCCACCCTCACCCCGCGGCAAGTACGGGCCGCGCCAAGAGCGGCGAGCCACGCCGCAGCAACAACGCCCGCTTTTCATGGCGAACAACGAACATCTGGCGGCACATACGGTGGCAAGAGAGCTGCTGGGATGCAGGCTGATGGACAGTGGTCGGGACACGCTACTCGAGCAAGTCGCTGAGCTGCTGGACGCGGCGGCGTTGGGAGCACCACCTTCTGCTATCGACTCCCCCCCCCCCAGGCCACTGCAGGGCCGCGCGGTGAGCATCACCACGCCTGCGCACCACCAACTACGCACGGGGGCTTCATCAACATCAGCACAGCTAGCGGCGCAGGGGGCTCCAATCCCCCCATGCCGCCCTTGATGAGCACGAGCACAAGCGTCACCCCCACGGTTCCGGCAGGGTGCCGCATCGTCATCCCCAGGACGCCATCATGGGTGGAGCAACGTGGAGCGTGGGGCACCATGGAGAGGTGTTCGGGGTAACGGCCCCGGAAGCCTACGTGCCCTGCATGATGGACCAAGAATACGCACCAGAGGACAACATCGGCTCGTTCGTTGGAGAAGATTGGGGAGAAGGGGCGCTAGGAGCGGAAGCTTTCCAGGAGCCAATGGAGAACCACAACGATCGCGCCAACAACGGCAATTACACGGTACCACTAGTCACTCAAGAACAGGTTTACGCTAACCATGGGCTACAGATGAACCAGGTTGCCGCGTCAGTCGACGACCCAGGCGCGGCGACACCCGCTTGGGCAAGGGAGACGCCATGGGGGCCACCGAGAGGGAGCCAGGAGCAAGGCCCCTCCCCGCGGCGCGCGACGACTGACAACACCCGGAGGTAGGCCCTCTGCCGGGGAGACCTCGCCAACCCTTCCCCCGGCAGAGGACCTATGGTCGCCGAGGGAACCGCTAGCGTCCTCTTTCCCTCCTCTGTTTCGTCCTGGTCTCCGGTCGTCTCAGAGGACGTCGAGAGCGGCGCAAGGCGGGCCCCTCGTCTGGCGATATGAAGCAAGGCCGGTATCTGTGAAGAAGGCCCATGCCTGTGAAGCTCGGCGCCCGTGACACTCTCACGTAATAATGAGTTGGGGTTGTACACGCCCCGGAGTCTCAGGGGTGCCGGCCTCAGGCCCTGGGGCTCCCTCCCACGCCTAGTGGCAGCACTTAGCTTCGCGCTGGAGAGAAGACTTGAAGACCAGAAGACTAGACTAGGTGCCGAACACGGCCTTTTTCTTTGGATCTTTCCTTCTGTAGCTTTGCCTTTTGGATCTGGATTTGAGTTGAAGCTGAGTTTTTATCGATGCTCGCGGGGGGAGCCTTTTCTCGTTTGAGGAATTTCTTGCCTTCTGGATCTCGCTTTGTTCGGGACTCATGTCCATCGCCTTCCCCTCACGAGCTCCTCGCGAGTGGGACTGCGCGAAGCACGCGCGCCCCGAGCGCGCGCTGCAACTATTGCCCACTCCACGTGGGGCCCCCTCCGGCAGGCCGGCGAGCTCCGCAAGTTTCATAGAAACTCGGCACATCACAGCCTAGCTCAAGGCTGGCGCTGACTAAGGTAAACCAAGGAAGAAAACTCGCATCAGGATCCACAAGTTCACGAGGACACAAACTCACACCGCATGGAAAATAAAAACTGCGATTTGTTTACATGAGGGGCTCCCCCTCTCAAAATGCTCTGACAAGTTTCCAAGGGGCACGCTCGAGTTTGTGCGCAGGAAGAAATGACAGGAGAACAAGGGATCAGCCGGAGATGTCGCTCGCTGCGTCACTTGCAGACGCGTCCCTCGCGTCGTTGTCATCTTCATCGGCCTCATCGCCGTCATCGGCGGTGCCCCCGTCGCCATCATCGACCACGCCGCCTTCGTCTGCGACCACCACCACCGCATCATCTTCCGAAGCGAAGGCCCTGACCAACGCGTCCACACGGTCCTCGACCCAGCGCGCTAGGTCGCCCCGGACAGCCATGGGTACGGGGGCGATGGCGGCGTCAAAGTCGAAGTTGGGGTCTACATTCAGGAGATGGCTGAAGACGCGCGAGAAAGCGTGCTCAAGCAAGCCGCACCCCCTTTCCTCCACAAGCTGGCGAGCTTGGGCAAATCAAGCCTCCAGGCGCGTCACCACCTCGGTGAAGAAGGTCAGATGGCTAGCGTAATCGTTCGAGTGAGGAGTCGGCGCCTCCACGTCGCAAATGTGGCCCAGGGCGATATTGTCCCTGTTCTGAAGCTCCTGAAGCATGGGGTGTGCTCGCGCTCCAGCGTTCGGTGTCAGAGCACCTCCTCCGTGTTCTGCCTCGCGACGGCTCTGCATCATCAACCCGTCTCTGGAGGGAACGCAGCTCGGCGCGGCCGGAGGCCAAGTCCGCCTGCGTCATGGCCAGGGCTGCGGCCGCGGCTTCCGCGCGCCTCACAGCCTCGTCCAACCTGGGCCTGAGGGTAGCAGCCCTGCCCTCAGCTTCCACGCCCGCGAGCTTCAACCTTAGATCGTACCTGCCCTCCAGGTCCGCGCGAACCTCGGCCACCCGGCGGCTCACCTCCTCCTCAACTCCGGCCTCGCGAGCCCCGACGGCGTCTTCTGCTTGGGCAACTTGACGCTCCCTCGTCTCCAGTTGCTCGAGCTCGCGGCTACGCTCCATGGCATCCAGGGCCAACGCCTCCTCACGCTTCCGGACCTCCTCTTCCTTCGCGGGCATCCTCCTTAGCGACGCAAGAGCGGCCCTACGCGCCTCCACCTGCTGCTCGAGAGACGCGCCCCAGGCCTGGAGCTCCCAAACGCGCTTCTCCGCAGCCTCGCGACGTCGATCGGCCTCGCGAGCCTCTTCCAATGCTCGTGAGCGAGCCTCGTAGGAGGCCTTGAGAGACGCCTCGGCCTTTGCGTTTTCAAGGTCACGTTGATAGCGGCCGAGGCTGATGGCCACCTTCAGCTTGCGCAGCTCCTCCAATAGCCGAAGACCTTCCGCCTCAAGACGTGAATCAATACTCGCGAGCTCCCCACCAAGCCGGCTCATCGCACTCATCGCCTCCTGGAAGAGCTCATGGCGAACCACGCTCCGCTCGCGCTCAAGCCCGAATGCCCGGCCTTCTTCGTCCTCCGGCTCGGGGGCTGTGGGCGGAGCGCCACGCGGCGCACCACCCCTCGGCAGGAGGCTGGGGGCTGGCGCCGCGCCCGACACCAGCCTGTCTTCGCGAGAAACCCGAGTTTGCGGGAGCTTGCCGCTTGAGGAGGAGCCGAGGATCGAAGCCAACAAGTTGCCGTTGATGATCAGCGGAGGAGTCTTGGGCATGCCTGCGAAGTTCCATGCCAGGCCAGTGGGGAGAAGCAACGGGGCCGCAGGATTAGCATGCCAGGAAGGCATGGGTGCCCCTTCAACCAATTCTTCCCCAGGGGCAGGACTCGGGGCGCTCGCGGCTGGCGAGGTAGTTGACGAAGGGGGAGCCCGCTCGTCGGGAGATCGAGTAGCCTCAGATGATGGAGCCCTGAAAGACGGGCGTCAGAAGAAGAAAGCAGCACATGGAGAGCCACGACCGCGTGATACTTACACGTCAATGGCGAAGTACTTCCTCCGCTTCAGCGGTCCGAAGACGTTGCTGCCGCTAGGGGATCATTTCCTCTTGCGGAGCTCCTCGACGTCCACGCAAAGGCGACCGAAACGCTGAAAGTGGCGGCCAGAGCGCGGCGGGGCCAAAGAAGAGCTCGGAAGAATGTCTTCAGGGGTGCTCGGTTGCGGCGAACAACTGGGCACCGTTTCACCACAGTCTCTCGAGGCTCCTGGAGCCTTGGCCTCGGGAGTCGCACACAGCGCCTCCTAAGCAACCAACGCCTCAGGAGGGGTGTGGCATGCTCCTGAAGATGATGCCCTAGGATCACCGCCCGGCGCGTGCTCATCAGCGCACGAGCCGCCGGTCTCTGCCCGGGCTCGCCCACCTGCACCGCCACTTGGGGCGAGCCCAGCACCAGGAGCGAGAAAGGGAACCACAGCGACAGGGTTCTCCCGAGGCCCCTCCAGGCCGACCGGTCACGGGCCCCATTCATCGAAGAGAGGCATGGCCTTCACAAATCCGTCCTTATTCTCGCAACGGTACAGCAGGCAACTGTTCCTGGGCAGATCAGCTGGCAGAGAGACGCCCGTCAGGACCTTAAGCACTGTCCCTCGCGTCCCAAGGAGGAGTCCGGACTCCTGAAACCTCATGTGGTCTTGGCTTCTGAGCAAGGTCCACATGGGGCGAAAATAACCTTTGGGCGGAGCGACCAGCGTCGCACGAATTCCTTCACCACCATCGGTGCGGTTACGCCGAGATCCTTCAGCAACTTCAACCTGAGCCAGACACGAGCAAGGCCGGGGCTCGCGAGCCGCTGATGGCCCCAGCCGGTGTTAGGATCAGCGGGCCCCGATGGAGCTCGAAGTAGAGGACTGAGCACGCCGCCATCAACAAACACCCATCGTATCCGGAAGTCGCTCGTAGATGGAGGAAGCTCAAAATCAATCCCATCGCCTACTGTCGCGGCCACAGCCTGGAAGCTCACGCACCCTGAGCATCACTGGGGTCGGCCAGATGCAATGAGAAGAAGTGGCGGAAGAGATCCATTGAAGGAGCAATGCCCACCATGGCTTCAGACACGAAGGCGAAGACGGCGAGAAGTGTCTGGTGGGGAACGTAGTAATTTCAAAAAAAATTCCTACGCACACGCAAGGATCATGGTGATGGCATAGCAACGAGAGGGGAGAATATTGTCCACGTACCATCGCAGACCGTGCGGAAGCGTTATGAGAACGCGGTTGATGTAGTCGTGCGTCTTCACGATCCGACCGATCCAAGTACCAAGCGTCACGGCACCTCCGAGTTCAGCACACGTTCAGCTCGATAGCGATCCCGGACTCCGATCCAGCAAAGTGCGGGGATGAGTTCCGTCAACCGCGATGGCGTGGTGGCGATGATGATGCTCTACGGCGCGGGGCTTCGCCTAAACTCCACGACGATATGACCGAGGTGGAATATGGTGGAGGGGGGCACCGCACACGGCTAAGGAACGATCCGTAGATCAACTTGTGTGTCATGGGGTGCCCCCCTGCCCCCGTATATAAAGGAGCAAGGGAGGAGGAGGCCGGCCCTTTCTTTCCTAGTCCAACTAGGAGAAGGGGGGAAAGGAGGGAAGTGGAGAAGGAAGGGAGAGGGGGGCCGCGCCCCAAACCCCTTGTCCAATTCGGACTGGGCTTGGGAGGGGCGCGCGCCACCTCCTGGCTCCTTCCCACTAAGGCCCATTAAGGCCCAATACTCTTCCCCGTATTCCCATCACTCCCCGGTACTCCGAAAAATACCCGAATCACTCGGAACCTTTCCGAACTCCGAATATAGTCGTCCAATATATCGATCATTACGTCTCGACCAATTCGAGACTCCTCGTCATGTCCCCGATCTCATCCGGGACTCCGAACTCCTTCGGTACATCAAAACTCATAAACTCATAATATAAGCATCGCCGAAACCTTAAGCGTGCCGACCCTACGGGTTCGAGAACTATGTAGACATGACCTAGAACTATTCTTGGTCAATAACCAATAAGCGGAACCTAGATGCTCATATTGGCTCCTACATATTCTCTGAAGATCTTTATCGGTCAAACCGCATAACAACATCGTTGTTCCCTTTGTCATCGGTATGTTACTTGCCCGAGATTCGATCGTCGATATCAATACCTAGTTCAATCTCGTTACCGGCAAGTCTCTTTACTCGTTCGTAATACATCATCCATAACTAACTCATTAGTTGCAATGCTTGCAAGGCTTATAGTGATGTGCATTACCGAGTGGGCCTAGAATACCTCTCCAATAATCGGAGTGACAAAACCTAATCTCGAAATCGCCAACCCAACATGTACCTTTGGAGACACCTGTAGTACTCCTTTATAATCACTCGATTCGTTGTGAAGTTTGGTAGCACCCAAAGTGTTCCTCCGAAACAGGAGTTGCATAATCTCATAGTTACAGGAACATGTATAAGTCATGAAGAAAGCAATAGCAACATACTAAACGATCAAGTGCTAAGCTAACGGAATGGTTCATGTCAATCACATCATTCTTCTAATGATGTGATCCCATTAATCAAATGACAACACATGTCTATGGTTAGGAAACATAACCATCTTTGATTAATGAGCTAGTCAAGTAGAGGCATACTAGTGACTATATGTTTGTATATGTATTCACACATGTATCATGTTTCCGGTTAATACAATTCTATCATGAATAATAAACATTTATCATGATATGAGGAAATAAATAATAACTTTATTATTGCCTCTAGGGCGTGTTTCCTTCAGTCTCCCACTTGCACTAGAGTCAATAATCTAGTTCACATCGCCATGTGATTTAACACCAATATTCACATCTGTATGTGATAACACCCATAGTTCATATCCTCATGTGATCAACACCCAAAGGGTTACTAGAGTCAATAATCTAGTTCACATCGTTATGTGATTAACAACCAAAGAGTACTAAGGTATGATCATGTTTTGCTCGTGAGAGAAGTTTAGTCAACGGGTCTGTCACATTCAGAGCCGTATGTATTTTGCAAATATTCTATGTCTACAATGCTCTGCACGGAGCTACTATAGCTAATTGCTCCCACTTTCAATATGTATCCATATTGAGACTTATAGTCATCTGGATCGGTGTAAAAGCTTGCATTGTTGTAACTCTTTACGACGGGCTCTTTTATCACCTCCATAATCGGGAAATATTTCCTTAGTCCTCACTAAGGATATTCTTGACCGCTGTCCAGTGATCTACTATTAGATCAAAATTGTATTCCTTTGCCAAACTCAGAGCAAGGTATACAATAGGTCTGGTTCACAGCATAGCATACTTTATAGAACCTATGACCGAGGCATAGGGAATGACTTTTCATTCTCTTTCTATTTTCTGCCGTGGTCGGGCTTTGAGTCTTACTCAATTTCACACCTTGTAACACAGGCAAGAAACTCTTTCTTTGACTGTTCCATTTTGAACTACTTCAAAATCTTGTCAAGGTATGTACTCATTGAAAAACTTATCAAGCGTCTTGATCTATCTCTATAGATCTTGATGCTCAATATGTAAGCAGCTTCACCGAGGTCCTTCTTTGAAAAACTCCTTTCAAATACTCCTTTATGCTTTGCAGAATAATTCTACATTATTTCCGATCAACAATATGTCATTTACATATACTTATCAGAATGCTGTAGTGCTCCCACTCACTTTTTTTGTAAATACAGGCTTTTCCAAAAGTCTGTATAAAACCATATTCTTTGATCACACTATCAAAGCATGTATTCCAACTCCGAGATGCTTGCACCAGTCCACAGATGGATCGCTGAAGCTTGCACATTTTGTTAGCTCCTTTAGGATTGAAAAAACCTTCTGGTTGCATCATATACAACTCTTCTTTAATAAATCCATTAAAGAATGTAGTTTTGACATCCATTTGCCAGATTTCATAAAATGTGGCAATTGCTAACATGATTCGGACAGACTTAAGCATTTCTACAGTTGAGAAAATCTCATTGTAGTCAACACCTTGAACTTGTCGAAAACCTTTTTGTGACAAGTCGAGCTTTGTAGATAGTAACACTACTATCAGTGTCCGTCTTCCTCTTGAAGATCCATTTATTTAACATGGCTTGCTGATCATCGAGAAATTCAATCAAAGTCCATACTTTGTTCTCATACATGGATCCTATCTCAGATTTCATGGCCTCAAGCCATTTCGCGGAATCTGGGCTCATCATCGCTTCCTCATAGTTCGTAGGTTCATCATGGTCTAGTAACATGAATTCCAGAACATGATTACCGTACCACTCTGGTGCGGATCTTACTCTGGAAGACCTACGAGGTTTGGTAGCAACTTGATCTGAAGATTCATGATCATCATCATTAACTTCCTCACTAATTGGTGTAGGAATCACTGGAACTGATTTCTGTGATGAACTACTTTCCAATAAGGGAGAAGGTACAATTACCTCATCAAGTTCTACTTTTCTCCCTCTCACTTCTTTCGAGAGAAACTTCTTCTCTAGAAAGGATCTATCTTAGCAACGAATAACTTGCCTTCGGATCTGTGATAGAAGGTGTACCCAATAGTTACCTTTGGGTATTCTATAAAGACGCACTTTTCCGATTTGGGTTCGAGCTTATCAGGTTGAAACCTTTTCATATAAGCATCGCAACTCCAAGCTTTAAGAAACGACTGCTTAGGTTTACTGCTAAACCATAGTTCATACGGTGTCATCTCAACGGATTTAGATGGTGCCCTATTAAACGTGAATGCAGCTGTCTCTAATGCATAACCCCAAAACTATAGTGGTAAACCGATAAGAGACATCATAGATCGCACCATATCTAGTAAAGTACGATTACGACGTTCGGACACACCATTACATTGTGGTGTTCCAGGTGGCATGAGTTGCGAAACTATTTCACATTGTTTTAATTGAAGACCAAACTCGTAACTCGAATATTCATCTCTACGATCAGATCGCAGAAACTTTATTTTCTTGTTATGATGATTTTCCACTTCACTCTGAAATTCTTTGAACCTTTCAACTATTTCAGACTTATGTTTCATCAAGTAGATATACCTATATCTGCTCAAATCATCTGTGAAGGTCGAAAATAACGATACCATACGAGCCTTAAAACTCATTGGTGCGCATACATCGGTATGTATTATTTCCAACAAGTTTGTTGCTCGTTCCATTGTTCCGAAGAACGGAGTTTTAGTCATCTTGCCCAAAAGGCACGGTTCACAAGCATCAAATGATTCATAACCAACTGATTCCGATAATCCATCTTTATGGAGTTTCTTCATGCGCTTTACACCCGATATGACCCAAACGGCAGTGCCACAAATAAGTTGCACTATCATTATTAAATTTGCATCTTTTGGCATCAATATTATGAATATGTGTATCACTACGATCGAGATCCAATAAACTATTTTCATTGGGTGTATGACCATTGAAGGTTTGATTCATGTAAACAGAACAACAATTATTCTCTGACTTTAAATGAATAACCGTATTGCAATAAACATGATAAAATCATATTCATGCTCAACGCAAAAGCCAAATAACATTTATTTAGATTTAACACTAATCCCGAAAGTATAGGGAGTGTGTGATGATGATCATATCAATCTTGGAACTACTTCCAACACTCATCGTCACTTCCCCTTCAACTAGTCTTTGTTTATTCTGCAACTCCCGTTTCGAGTTACTAATCTTAGTAACTGTACTAGTATCAAATACTGAGGGGTTGTTATAAACACTAGTAAAGTACACATCAATAACATGTATATCAAATATACTTATGTTCACTTTGCCATCCTTCTTATCCGCCAATCACTTGGGGTAGTTCCGCTTCCAGTGACCAGTCTCTTTGCAGTAGAAGCACTTAGTCTCAGGCTTAGGACCAGACTTGGGCTTCTTCACTTGAGCAGCAACTTGCTTGCTGTTCTTCTTGAAGTTTCCCTTTCTTTCCCTTTGCCCTTTTCTTGAAACTAGTGGTCTTGTCAATCATCAACACTTGATGCTCTTTCTTGATTTCTACCTTCATCGATTTCAACATCACGAAGAGCTCGGGAATCTTTCCCGTCATCCCTTGCATACTATAGTTCATCACGAAGTTCTAGTAACTTAGTGATGGTGACTAGAGAATTCTGTCAATCACTATCTTATCTGGAAGATTAACTCCCACTTGATTCAAGCGATTGAAGTACCCAGACAATCTGAGCACATGCTCACTAGTTGAGCGATTCTCCTCCATCTTTTAGCTATAGAACTTGTTGGAGACTTCATATCTCTCAACTCGGTATTTGCTTGAAATATTAACTTCAATTCTGGAACATCTCATATGGTCCATGACGTTCAAAACGTCTTTGAAGTCCCGATTCTAAGCCGTTAAGCATGGTGCACCAAACTATCAAGTAGTCATCATATTGAGCTAGCCAAACATTCATAACGTATGCATCTGCTCCTGCAATAGGTCTGTCACCTAGCAGTGCATTAAGGACATAATTCTTACATGCGAGAATGAGGATAAACCTCAGATCACGGATCCAATCCGCATCATTGCTACTAACATTTTTCAATACAATTTTCTCTAGGAACACATATAAAAACATAGGGAAGCAAAAACATAGGGAAGCAACAATGCGATCTATTGATCTACAACATAATTTGCAAAATACTACCAGGACTAAGTTCATGATAAATTAAAGTTCAATTAATCATATTACTTAAGAACTCCCACTTAGATAGACATCCCCCTCTAATCTACTAAGTGATTACGTGATCCATATCAACTACACCATGTCCGATCGTCACGTGAGATGGAGTAGTTTCAACGGTGAACATCAATATGTTGATCATATCTACTATATGATTCACACTCGACCTTTCGGTTTCCGTGTTCCGAGGCCATATCTGTTATATGCTAGGCTCGTCAAGTTTAACCTGAGTATTCCGCATGCGCAACTGTTTTGCACCCGTTGTATTTGAACGTAGAGCCTATCACACCCGATCATCACGTGGTGTCTCAGCACGAAGAACTTTCGCAATGGTGCATACTCAGGAAGAACACTTCTTGATAATTTAGTGAGAAATCATCTTATAAATCTACCGCCGAACTAAGCAAAATAAGATGTATAAAAGATAAACATCACATGCAATCAAAATATGTGACATGATATGGCCATCATGATTTTGTGCCTTTGATCTCCATCTCCAAAGCATCGTCATGATTTCCATCGTCACCGGCATGACACCATGATCTCCATCATCTTGATCTATATCAATGTGTCGTCACATGGTCGTCTCGCCAACTATTGCTCTTGCAACTATTGCTATCGCATAGCGATAAAGTAAAGCAATTATTTGGCGCTTTTGCATCTTATGCAATAAAGAGACAACCATAAGGCTTCTTCCAGTTGCCGATAACTTCAACAAAACATGATCATCTCATACAACAACTTATATCTCATCACGTCTTGACCATATCACATCACAACATGCCCTGCAAAAACAAGTTAGACGTCCTCTACATTGTTGTTGCAAGTTTTACGTGGCTGCTACGGGCTTAGAAAGAACCGTTCTTACCTACGCATCAAAACCACAACGATAGTTTGTCAAGTTGGTGCTGTTTTAACCTTCGCAAGGACGGGCGTAGCCACTCAGTTCAACTAAAGTTGGAGAAACTGACACCCGCTAGTCACCTGTGTGCAAAGCACGGCGGTAAAACCAGTCTCGCGTGGCGTATCGTAATGTCGGTCCGGGCGCTTCATCCAACAATACCGCCGAACCAAAGTATGACATGCTGGTAAGCAGTATGACTTATATCGCCCACAACTCACTTGTGTTCTACTCGTGCATATAACATCAATGCATAAAACCTAGGCTCTGATACCACTGTTAGGGAACGTAGTAATTTCAAAAAAAATTCCTACGCACACGCAAGGATCATGGTGATGACATAGCAACAAGAGGGGAGAATATTGTCCACGTACCCTCGTAGATCGTAAGCGGAAGCGTTATGACAACGCGGTTGATGTAGTCGTACGTCTTCATGATCCGACCGATCCAAGTACCGAACGTACGGCACCTCCGAGTTCAGCACATGTTCAGCTCGATAACGATCCCCGGACTCCGATCCAGCAAAGTGTCAGGGATGAGTTCCATCAACCGACGGCGTGGTGGCGATGATGATGCTCTACCGGCGCGAGGGCTTCGCCTAAACTCATGACGATATGGCGGAGGTGGAATATGGTGGAGGGGGCACCGCTGCACGGCTAAGGAACGATCCGTAGATCAACTTGTGTGTCATGGGGTGCCCCCTGCCCCGTATATAAAGGAGCAAGGGAGGAGGAGGCCGGCCCTAGGAGGAGGCGCGCAAGGGGAGTCCTACTCCCACCGGAGTAGGACTCCTTTCTTCTAGTCCAACTAGGAGAAGGGGGAAAGGAGGAAGTGGAGAAGGAAGGAGAGGGGGCCGCCCCAAACCCCTTGTCCAATTCGGACTGGGCTTGGGAGGCGCGCCACCTCTGGCTCCTTCCCACTAAGGCCCATTAAGGCCCAATACTCTTCCCGTATTCCGTAACTCCCGGTACTCAAAAATACCGAATCACTTGGAACCTTTCCGAACTCCGAATTTAGTCGTCCAATATATCGATCTTTACATCTCGATCATTTGAGACTCCTCGTCATGTCCCGATCTCATCCGGGACTCGAACTCCTTGGTATATCAATACTCATAAACTCATAATATGACCGTCATCGAAACCTTAGCGTGCGGACCCTACGGGTTCGAGAACTATGTAGACATGACCTAGAACTATTCTTGGTCAATAACCAATAAGCGGAACCTGGATGCTCATATTGGCTCCTACATATTCTCTGAAGATCTTTATCGGTCAAACCGCATAACAACATCGTTGTTCCCTTTGTCATCGGTATGTTACTTGCCGAGATTCGATCGTCGATATCAATACCTAGTTCAATCTCGTTACGGAAAGTCTCTTTACTCGTTCGTAATACATCATCCATAACTAACTCATTAGTTGCAATGCTTGCAAGGCTTATAGTGATGTGCATTACCGAGTGGGCCCAGAGATACCTCTCCGACAATCGGATGACAAAACCTAATCTCGAAATCGCCAACCCAACATGTACCTTTGGAGACACATGTAGTACTCCTTTATAATCACTCGATTCACGTTGTGGCGTTTGGTAGCACCAAAGTGTTCCTCCGTAAACGGAGTTGCATAATCTCATAGTTACAGGAACATGTATAAGTCATGAAGAAAGCAATAGCAACATACTAAACGATCAAGTGCTAAGCTAACGGAATGGGTCATGTCAATCACATCATTCTTCTAATGATGTGATCCCATTAATCAAATGACAACACATGTCTATGGTTAGGAAACATAACCATCTTTGATTAATGAGCTAGTCAAGTAGAGGCATACTAGTGACTATATGTTTGTATATGTATTCACACATGTATCATGTTTCCGGTTAATACAATTCTAGCATGAATAATAAACATTTATCATGATATGAGGAAATAAATAATAACTTTATTATTGCCTCTAGGGCATATTTCCTTCAGTGTCATGGACTGAGGGTCGAGATGCGACAAGTGGATCTGATAATGCTCAAGCACAACGTTGAAGAAGGCAGAGAAGGGAGGAATCGGGCCTGCCCAGAGGGCGTCGATGAAGATTGGGATCTCAGTGACCGTCCGAACTGAGCGAGTGCGGGACGTGGGCCAAGCCACCGTCTCCCCCCACTCATTAAAGCTGGAGGCAAGCATCAGACGCACCTTGTCCATGGCCTCGTCGTTGAAACCGCGAGACGGCCGAAGGCCGGCCTTGAAGGCGTGGGCGCAATTAAAGAGGCAAAGGGCTCTTCCCCTTTTCAGCTTGCTTGGGCGCCATGGCTATGGAGCAGACAGAGCGCAAATCAGATTGGCGAAGAGAAACAGAGTCGCAACGAAGCAGAGGAATTGGGGGAAGCAAGGCGCAAGAGGTGGAAGAATAACTTGTAGGCTGCAGGGGCCGCATAGCCAGGCGGATTCAAAGGCAGCGTGGGAAAGCGGAGACGCCCACGTCCAATCAACCGCCACGCGTCGACCGAGGCCGCATGCTTTTGGGGCCCAAGGCGCTCGAACTTGACCCTTGGCCGCCCATGAAGCCAAGCCCGATCGCACCTTGGGCCGGGGCTCTGTCGGCGGCGTTACGGGAGCGAGGGTCCCAGACTTGCCTGCCTGCGGCCCACAGCGTGGCTAGGCAGCGGGTCGTACGGCCCATGTTCATCAACAAGGCATCCAAGACCTTCGCGAGGGTCCAAGCCTAGCGAGGCGGACGACGCAAGACTTCTTCTGGAGTGGCCTAGCCAGGCGGGCTCACGAGGAGCGGAGATATCAAGGCGGGGCAAACCTCACGAGGCACTCGTGACGTGAGCCATGACGAACGGTGCCAGGCGGGTGCCAGGCGGGCGCCAGTGCGCACATCGTCCACATTTCCTCTTTGGTGCTAAGGAGGCAAGTGCAGATGGAGTGTACCGAGGCATCAGGCAAAGGTTGCCATATTGGTGCAACAAGACCAAGACCAGGAGGACGGCAAGGCGGAGGTCATCATGGAGCCCAAGACGGCGTCACCCCAGGGCTTTTCGTAGACGAAGACCGCTTTTGTCAGGATAGCTTGTACTAGCTGTCCCCCTTCAAATTTGTCCACCGTTGTTGGCTCCCTTCCCGCTCAACATTCGGGAAGAGGACCAGGGCCTATATAAGTACAGCTAGCCACCACAGAGGAGGGGATCGAGCAATTCATCGGCTCCTCGCACCACAAGTTCATACACACAAGAACACCTCAACCTCAGGAGGCTGTTCTTCCCTTGTACTCTTCATCATCAGCCCAAGAGGCAATCCACCACCACCACCTTTGGGTAGGGTATTACACCTACAGTGGCCCGAACCAATATAAACCCGTGTCTCTTTCTGTGTTGTGAGTTCGTCGAGTTCGTTCACAAGATCTTAGCGAGCTAGAGCGTAGATCGGTAGAAGGGAAAGACTTCGCGCGCACCCCAGTGTTCGAACCTTAAGGGTTTGCCGGAACCCCACATTCGACAGTGTGCTCCAACCAATAGGTAAGGGTGAGGCGAGAAGTTTCACGGTGATGGTCCATTTGCTTCTCAAGGCAAGGAGCACCAGCAGATTCATTGGTGGCGATGACGCTCTTTGCTCCAATAATAATGGTGGTGGAAGCAGTAAGAAGGGCATGCCAAGATCCTGCGTCAAGGCCAGATCAGTTGATGGTATGTATGCCAACTAACTAGCCGTGATTAAAATCAATGAGCAGTATGTCTAAGGGTGGCGCATTATGTGTGTGTGTGTGCGTGTCTGCTTAATTTGTACAGACTAGAAGAAAGTAAGTTCAGCTTTTGCAGCTTAGACATTTATTTGCTTTCTTGTCTAATCTTATCCGCGGGAATGTCAGGTGGCTTTAACATATCAGCGTACGTGGTGCTAGGAGACGGCACTCGTTTAACCCTGCCGCAGGAGAAGATACTCGTGGAGAAGGTGAAGGCGATTCACTCTGAGGCGCCCATCTATGTGGCGGTCATTGATAAGAGCGGTTGTTTTTCCCTAGTAAGTTGTGAAACCTCAATTAGTTTCCTGAGAAATAGTCTCTCCATGAATCCGAATTGTAGCGACTACTATTGTACTTCTTATTTATCTGCTGCACTTGCAAAAAAAATAGGACCTGGCACTACCAGAAAAACTGGGGTTGCCGACGACCAAATCTATGCCGACGGCCCCCGTCGGCATCTATGGACCTATGCCGACGACCAACGAAAGGTCGTAGGCGTAGAAAAGCTGTCGGCATACATTCATATATGCCGACGGGGCCGTCGGCATAGACCAGGCCGTCAGGACCGCCCGAGGTACGCCTACGGGGCCTGTCGGCATAGGACAGGCCGTCGGCATAGCCGGGGCCCACCTGCCCGGTCAGCGCTGACCATTTGACGGCATTGATCCTACGCCGACGGGCGGTAACGTTTGTCGTCGGCATATCTGTCGTGGAATTGTCACGGCAGATGTCCTCATGAAAGGACTTAGTCGCGGGGCCATCGAACGGGTTAACTTAGAGGGGTTAAAGCGGACGCAAAGACACAAGGGTTATACTCGTTCGGCCCCTTCGATGGAGGTAAAAGCCTACGTCTAGTTTGTGATGGGATTGATGTGATCTCGGCGACTAGGGAGCAATAGCTTCGCCTAAGCCTCGAGTTGTGGTTGTCCGTCCCTAAACCGCCGCCGGGTCGTCCCTTATATACGGGTTGACGTCCGGCGGTCTCTGAGTCCCGAGGCCGGCTTATACAAGTGTCCGCTCGGTCTCTCCTTTCTCTTATCTTACAACACAAATTACATGGTTATGGCGGTTTTACCACTATGGGCCCTAATTAGCCTGGCTCCGGCCTCTAAGCTCTACGGCGAATCGCCATCTTCTGAGTCTTCATGGGCTCCAATTATGGCTGAGGGTAAACCGGCCCCTCCAGGGCGGTTTATATTCAGTAGTTACATCCCCAACATTAGGCCCCAGATTGACTTGAACCTGTTCATGTTAATCTTCAACATCTTAGAAAAACTCTGAATATCTTCCTTCATATGTCGTAAACCGCCATCTGTTTAAACCGCCGTGACGTCATCCTCCGACCCCAGCAACAGAGCATCTTGAAGTCATCTTTATTAAAGAAGCCCAAACAATAAGATTCCCTTCATTTAATGCTATCCCGGAAATCGAGGCGACCGCTGCGCCGTCTGCCGCTTTCAACTCCTCGATTCTCGCGCCTATCAATTACTCTCCCTCATTATAAATAGACCGGAAGGCCCTTTCTCTTCTTCCTCCTTCCGCGCTTCTTCTTCCTCATAGCGCCCAGCTCTGAAGCTCCGCCGTCGCCTCCGACCTCTGAGCGCCGCACCAACACAAGGCCATTGCATCAACCTGGTTGTACCAGAGACTCTCGGCGCTCCTCCGCTGTCACATGCATCGGGTAAGGCTCCTCCTCATACCCTAGATCTGCATCTTAAGGCCCCTATTCATATAAATGCGTTCATAGGTGTTCATCCTAGTCTCTTCATGCCTGCTCTGCCATGGCTTTTTAATCCAACCGTAGCATATATCCTGTGTGGTTGCTGCTCCGCCTTCAGTTTAGCACTTTGCAAATCTTCCTTTTTATTCAGACCCTCTTGATAGAACGCCCGAACTTCCTTGCCCTTTATAAAGCTTGTATGGATCGCAGAAATTTTTCCTTACTAAACCTTCGGTAGATCCAAATTAATTCCGTTCATGTGTGAAACCTGTTTCTGTCAACACTTAGCAGATTTTCCAGTTCTGTCCCTTCCTCCTAAGGGCGGTTTAATTTTTTGATAGCTAATCCGCCATACTCCATTAGTCCTCAGTTAAACCGGAAATTGGAACTGAATGCCAAACTGCTGGTTTAGCATAGTATAATATGCCTGAATCGTTAACGGTGAACCGGTCTTTACTTTTCCTTTCGCAGTTTTTCCTTCCGGAATGGCCAAACAATTCTCAGCTTGCAATTGGGTCCAGTCCAAGATCACTGAGACGCAACTCAATGGATATGTCACCACCGGCGCTTTAGCCTCCAAAAATGTCCTTCATTGGCGTGTTCCGGATGCCGAATGCCCTCCTGAACCTCAAGAAGGAGATGTAATTGTATTTATGCAACACTTAGACCGGGGATTCAGCCTGCCCGGATCAAAATTCTTACGGGATGTCCTCGCAAGTTTCCAACTCCATCCACAAGATATTGGTCCGAACTCTGTGTCCAATATATGCAATTTCCAAGTTTTCTGCGAAGTCTATCTTCAAGAAGAACCATCTGTGGAGTTATTCCGGATTTCTTTCATTTGAACCGCCGACGGAGTTTTCAGATGGTCCTAACACGGCGGGTGGCGTTTCAATCCGAAAAGGAAGAAGTAGACTTTCCTCACGCCAAACACCATAGCCATCCGAAGATTGGAACCAAACCTGGTTCTATTGCCGAATACCGCTCTAACAGCGAAAACCCTTGCCAGTTACCGCCCTCACCGGCTTAGCAACCATCACCCATTGCCTTTACGCTTGACCGCCGCAGAACGGAAGAATTTTGTGCCTCAAATTATCAAGCTCCGGGCTCTAATGGCCAATGGCTTAACTGGTATTGACCTTGTTCGATGTTGGGTTTCTTGGGGCATCTTGCCATTAAGCCGCCGCCCTGGATTGATGCATGAATACACTGGTAGCGTCAAAGACCCTCAACGACGTCACGAGCTACCAATAACTGAGCTTGAAGTTACTGAGGCAATGAAAAGGATGCTCGATGAACCGATCTCCGTCTGCAGCCAAACCGGGTTGGCCCCGTCCTGTGTTTCCAACAAACCGCCTGCGGTAAGACTCCGCTCATCGCTCTACTGACTTTTTAATGCCTTATTGAAATATATTAATCCTTGTTATTTCTCAGGCTAACAGCTCCTTCTAGAAATGAACCAAACCGGCCCGGGGTCCTCGCGTAAAGTCCAAGACCACCAAGAAAGCTGGTAAAAGGAAAACCGCCGAGTCCTCTGAACCGCCGGAAGATGAAGATTCAGAAGCTGAGGTAAAGCTTGATTTACTTTGTCCCCTTTTTATCATTCATCCTATTGACAGTTTACAATTCCCAGGATGATGCTGAGGCCAGCCATGCCGATCCTGTTGAGGTAATCCTTCTTTCTTCCGAATCTGATCTTGTACCGGTTAAAAGAATTCGCCGCACAGTCCGGAAAGTGAAAAAATCTCAATCCCGTGCTCATTTAAATCCAAATCTTTCTTTGAAGACACAGCAAGATGAAGAACGCCGTACAACCCGGCACAGCGGTTAAGAAATTACATCGTCCGGTTTACCTGACACCCCAACCCGGAAGCGTCGTCCAGAGGTGATTTGTTCTCCTGAAAAGCGTTATCCTTTGAAAGGTTTCTTCTGATGTCCTCTCAATCCGTCGATCCGAATTACCAGGCCTCTTCCAACTCATCGGCGGTTCATCAACCACTCAACTGCCTCCTCTTAAAGTTGCTGCTGGGTGAGCATATTACTCTTTTCTTTTTTGCATTTGTCGGTTTATCACAGTCTAACTCCGAATGTTGCAGCACCAAGGCTCGCTTAAGTAAGAGGCGAATACCCTTGACCCTCAGGGGCGTTGATCCGGAGAAGACTCCAGAGCATCATGGCGAAAAGCCTGAAGTCGCGAAAAACAGCTCTGCCGGGTTTAACCAAGACGACAGTGCTAATCCGCCAGAGGTTGAACCGGCTGTCCAAGTGGAAACATCACTTCCTGCTCCATTGAGTCTTGCAGCAGAACAAGTTTCAGTTGCTGATCCGCCGAGCCCGGGTATGAAAGCACCAAGCCCAGGAAAGAATGCCAATCCGGCCAGTCCGGCCAAAGATGATGATGTCGTAGTGACGGGCACCGCCTATACCGCCCCTGGCAATCCGGTTGCTCTATCAAAACACAGCGCCAAGGAAGAGTCTACTGCCATGAGCAAAGAGAAGGGAAAAACTGATCTGTCGACATGACAATTTCTCGCCCAAGAACTTCACTCCGGCTTCTGAACCGACTCTACACAAGTCGTGACTTGAAGCCGATGCAGTGAATCTTATGAAGGAACGCTATGAGGTAAAGAGTTATGTCTCTCTTGTACTTTTGTTGTGTAGTAGCCCCCAAGGGCCGGTTCAACTTAGCATAGTTAAACCGGGACTTAATATAAAACTCATACGTCTCAAACCTCAGTGCTGTAGCCCCCAAGGGCTGGTTCAACTGAGCATAGTTAAACCGGGACTATAAGTTGTTTCACCGTAGCAAAACATGTTTGAGCAATTAGCCATTAGCCCCCAAGTGCCAAGTTGAATACCTGTATTGAGCTTGGGACTTCATGATGAAACAACTAACTTGATCCCCTTTTTTTATCAGAGTGAGATATGCCAACAAACCGGACAGCTTAATGACCTTCGTGCCAATCTGAAGACCCAACAAGCAGAATCCTCCAAGGCCAAGGATGAGTTGAAAACCGCCTTGACCACTATGGAACAGCTCAAGGAGTGATTTTAATCTGAGCAGGCCAACTGGGAGACGGAGAAAGCCGGGTTGCTAAAACGGGCGGAAGATGCTGAAGCAGCTCTTAAACTGGTGACAGAAGAGCTCACCGGACTAAGGCACCAAATTAATGCCATGACCTCTGCAATCTTTGGTAAGAGATGTTTCACCAAGGCTTGTGATTACTATTCCGCTTTGACATTTCCGCCGGTTTAACCAGAACTTTCTTAAACCGGTATAGGGAAGCGCATTACTCATTTGGGTTCAGACATGCGGAAGAAGCTCAAGGCCGCGTATACGCTGATTGAGCAACTGTATACCGGCACCCAGCGAGTCATATGTGCGACGTCGTATGATAACGCAGCTCCGTCTTTGATCAAAGACACGACAGACCGGCTATCCATGATCCCGGCACAACTTGAAGAGTTGAAACGATCCACGGCCCGGGCTGGCACTTTATTGGCTCTAACTCACGCCAAAGCATGGATAGCACACCTTGATCCGGCTGACATAGCCAAGGGCTTCCCCAGCGCGCAAGAAAACGGCGAAGCTTTTGATAACGATGCCCTCAAACGGATAACAAAGGAGATGCGTCCTCTGGCGAGTCAACTAGCAGCAGAAGCCAACTTGGTGGTTTACCGTTCTTTCTATGATGCAAACAACAGGCGGGTGTAAGTTGTCATTCCGGAAGTGCAGAACCTTGTTCCCCCAATCCGTAAGCACACTTATGCCCCTGACGTTGATCAGGCTGAGCTTATAAGTGAAGAGGCTGTCTTTCAGGCTTTAACCCGGATTGACTGGTCCACCAATGACTTCCGACCATCGGGTGATGAGGAGGAAGAAGCTGATCCGACGCCAGACGACCCATCTTCTTCACGTCAACCCGGCCAGGAAGCTTAATCCGTCAAGCCGGTTGATGTGTCAGAAGCCGCTAGTCATGACGCCATTCGAAATGTTGGGCCTCTGACTGCCTTGTAATAGAATAGCTATCACTTTTGTTTTGAATATGCCTTTGTGCCTTCAATCGGCAACCTTTGCGCATAGGTGTTGATACTGTTTGATTGAATAATCGAAACCTTCAATCTATGTCACCAGCAGTCACAAATTCTTAAACTGCCACGGCGGCTTGTGTCGCCAGCCGGCTTGTGACGTGCATATTTATATATAATGAAATATTGAGGTATATGATCAAAATTTTGTGATACAAAAATACCTGCCAGCGTCGGGCATGAAGTTGGTTTAGCCAACCTTGAAGCGGAGGTTGTATAAACCGTTACCATCAAAGGAGAAAACAACTCTTGTGTTTAGAATGCCGGTTTACCATGTAAACCATGCCGGGTCATGTGAAGCCCCCTGTTACTCCACAATGGGATGTCAACAGAAAATGTAAAGCCGGAAAAGTTATCTCCGGATTAAAAATAGACCGAATTCCGTCAATGGACTGGTTGAACCGGTTTTAATAATATTTATGAAAAAATATATGGAAGCCAAGGCAATGATAAAACCGTTTGCAAAAAGAGACTTTACTGAGCCGATCAGATGGTGTTACCATGGTCGGACACGACCAAGCTCCCCATAAGGTGTAGCTATGGTTCAAGTCAGCCAGGTCCCCAACTGAAACCGTGGCATTATGCCGATCAAGTGGCGTGGCAATGGTTCGGGTTCGACCAAGCCCCCAAGTGACTCTTATGACCTTAGGCCGATCAAGAGGCGTGGTGGTTCAGACTTGACCATGTCCCCAAGTGATCTGGTGGCTTTAAGCCTATCAAAAGGTGTTGCATTGGTTCGGACACGACCAAGCCCCCAAGTGACATCTAAAAGCTTCTGAAGAGCAAGCTCAAGGGGGAAACCGGAGGCCGCTTTAAGACAACAACTCCATGTACCCAAGCAGGATTTTTACAGAACGGATACCCCGCTTTAGCCGAGGCTCCGGTTTATTGCTTTTATTCATAATATATACATTGTCATAATATGTACATAAGGAGAGCCGATGGCTTAGGTATAATAAGGCCGAAGATGATCTATGTTCCACGGCCTGTTGGTCTCCTCTTCTGACGTGCGTGAGTCTTTATGCTCTCAAACATCAATCAGATAGTATGACCCGTTGTGCAGATTCTTGCTGACCACAAAAGGCCCTTCCCAAGGTGGGGATAGCTTGTGCATATCTGTTTGGTCTTGAATGAGCCGAAGCACCAAGTCTCCTTCTTGAAAGGTTCTAGTTCTGACCCGGCGGCTGTGATACCGACGAAGATCCTGCTGGTAAATCGCCGAGCGAGCAGCCGCCATATCTCGTTCTTCATCCAGTCGATCCAAAGCGTCCTGCCATGTTGTCTTGTTATCTGCCTCAACATAGGCTGCCACACGAGGTGAGTCATGGCGGATATCACTGGGGAGGACCGCCTCCGCTCCATAGACCATAAAGAACGGCGTGTATCCAGTGGATCTGTTAGGGGTAGTATTTATACTCCATAACACAGATGGTAGCTCTTCTACCCAACAACCCGGCGTCCTCTGTAAAGGGACCATAAGCCGGGGCTTGATACCTCTCAGGATCTCCTGATTAGCTCGTTCTGCTTGACCATTGGACTGTGGGTGAGCTACTGAAGAAACGTCAAGCCGGATGTGCTCACGTTCACAAAATTCCTTCATGGCACCTTTGGACAAATTGGTACCATTATCTGTGATGACACTGTGTGGAAAACCAAACCGGAAGATCACCATTTTGATGAACTGAACCGCCGTAGCCGCATCACACTTGCTAACAGGCTCTGCCTCGACCCACTTTGTAAATTTGTCAACTACCACCAACAAGTGTGTCTTCTTGTCCTTGGACCTTTTGAAAGGTCCAACCATGTCCAGCCCTCAAGTGGCAAACGGCCAAGTAATTGGAATCATCCTCAATTCTTGGGCCGGTATATGAGCACATCTAGAAAACTTCTGGCAACCATCACATCGCCTGACCAGATCTTCCGCATCAGCATGGGCAGTCAACCAATAAAAACCGTGGCGGAACGCCTTAGCCACCAAGGATTTTGAACCGGCATGGTGACCACAGTCTCCTTCGTGGATCTCACGCAATATTTCACAGCCTTCCTCAGGGGACACACAGCGTTGAAACGCCCCTGACATGCTGCAATGATGCAACTCGCCATTAACAATGGTCATAGACTTAGACCGCCGAACTATCATCGGACCAACGTCTCATCTTCTGGTAACTCGCCCCGGCTCATGTACGCCAAATAAGGGAGCGTCCAATCCGGAATGACATGCAGGGCTGCCACCAACTGAGCCTCCGGATCAGGAATAGCCAAATCTGCTTCATCGGGGAGCTTGACTGACGGGTTGTGCAGTACATCAAGGAAGACATTGGGCGGGACCGGTTTGCGTTGAGAGCCCAACCGGCTTAAAGCGTCTGCCGCTTCATTCTTCCGTCGATCCACATGGTCCACGATAGCCTTTGAAATGACCTGCAACAACATCCACCTCCCGACGATATGCAGCCATGAGTGGGTCTTTGGAATCCCAAGTGCGGACACTGTTGGGCCACCAAGTCCGAGTCACCAAGCACTTAACCCGCTTAGATTCATCTCCTTAGCCATCCGAAGACCATGGAGCAAGGCTTCATACTCCGCTGCATTGTTAGTACAAGGGAACATTAAGCGGAGGGCGTAACAAAATTGTCACCTCGTGGGGAAGTTAACACGACTCCAGCCCCGAGCCTTCAACTGCTGGACCCGTCAAAGTGGATGGTCCAATAGGTATGATCCGGCTTTTCTTCAGGTGCTTGTAACTCCGTCCAATCATTAATGAAATCCACAAGTGCCTGGGATTTTACTGCCGTCCGAGACACATACTTTAAACCGTGCGGCCCAAGCTCTATAGCCCACTTAGCAATCCGACCAGTCGCCTCCCGGTTCTGTATGATATCACCCAAGGGAGCTGAACTGACCACTGTGATGGGATGCCCCTGAAAATACTGCTTCAGCTTCCGGCTTGCCATAAAAACTCCATACACCAGCTTCTGCCAATGCGGGTATCTCTGCTTGGACTCAATAAGCACCTCGCCAATATAATAAACCGGTCGTTGAACCGGATGCTCCTTCCCTGCCTCCTTCCGTTCTACCACAATGGCCACGCTAACTACCCTGGCATTAGCAGCAACATATAGCAGAAGCGGCTCTTTGTCAATGGGAGCGGCGAGTACAGGCGGGTTGGCCAATTGCCGCTTCAAGTCCTCCAACGCTTCATCAGCAGCCGGACCCCAGACAAACTGATCTATCTTCTTCAGCATCTGGTACAAAGGAATGGCCTTCTCTCCGAGGCGGCTGATAAACCGGCTCAGCGCGGCAACCCGGCCCGCCAATCGCTGGACATCATTGATACACTTTGGCTTAGCCAGGGAGGTGATAGTTGTAATCTTCTCGGATTAGCTTCAATCCCCTGTTGGACACAAAAACCCAATAACTTGCTGCGGAACACGAAAACACATTTGGCGGGTTAAGCATCATCTTGTACACTCGCAAGTTGTCAAAGGTTTCTCTCAAATCCTCAATCAGTGTTTCCTTCTTCCTTGACTTAACCAAAATATCATCCACATAAGCATGCATGTTACGGCCGATCTGTTCATGCAAGCAATTACATCGCATAGCCGATAAGTTGCTTGGGCGCTCTTGAGCCCAAAAGGCATAGACACATAGCAGAAGGCTCCAAAGGGAGTGATAAACGCCGTCTTCTCTTGGTCCTTAACCGCCATTTTGATCTGATATCCAGAATATGCATCCAAAAAGCTCAAACGCTCACAACCCGCCGTAGCATCAATAATCTGGTCAATGCGAGGGAGAGCAAAAGGATCTGCTGGACAAGCCTTGTTAAGATCTGTGTAATCCACACACATGCGCCAGGTGCCGTTTTTCTTAAGGACCAACACCGGATTAGCAAGCCACTCTGGATGGAAAACTTCAGCGATAAAACCTGCTGCTAAGAGCACGCAACCTCCTCTCCAATGGCCTTACGCCTTTCCTCGTTAAACCGCGAAGAAACTGCTTTACGGTTTGTATTTGGGATCAACATTAAGAGTGTGCTCAGCGAGTTCCTCGGTACACCGGCATGTCGGAAGGCTTCCATGCGAAAATGTCCCGATTCTCATGGATGAACTCGATGGCGCGCCTTCCTATTTAGGATCGAAGTTGGCGCGATGATGAACTGCTTGGGCGAATCACGGGTACAAAGTCAACAAGTTTAGTCTCAGCCGCCGATTTAAACTTCAAGGCGGATCGTGCTCGTAGTTGGCTTCTTCAGCGGGGTCATATCCGCCGGATCGACATTATCTTTATAGTACTTTAGCTCTTGGTGGCACAAACCGACTCTGCGTAAGCCGCATCACCTTCCTCACACTCTAAAGCGATCTTGCGGCTCCATGAACCGTTATCGTCCCTTTGTGACCCGGCATTTTAGCTGCAAATAGACATAACAAGGTCATGCCATGAACTTGGCATAAGCCGGCCGCCCAAACAGGCGTGGTAAGGACTTTGAATTTTCACCACTTCAAGCGTCAATGTTTCCGATCTGAGTCATGTTCATCCCCAAAGGCCACCTCGAGCTATTTTACCAACGGATATGCTGACTTGCGGGCACCACACCATGAAACACTGTATTGGGCGGCTTGAGATGTTTATCTGTTAACCCCATACGACGGAAGGTCTCATAATCTGAGATGTTGATGCTGCTCCCTCCATCCATAAGCACCTTGGTAAACTTGTATCCTCCCACCCGAGGCGCCACCACTAGGGCTAGCTGACCCGGATTGTCAACCCGGGAGGATGATCCTCTCTACTCCACACAATAGGCTGCTCGACCAGCGTGGTAATGAGGCACGGCGGTTCAACAACGTTGATTGCCCGCTTCAAGTTTTCGGTCTCGCTTGTCCAAGCTAGTGGTGAAGGCGTGATATCGTCCACCATTCAACCGCTTCGGATTGCTCGATAACCCGATCGCTGCTCTCGCTGATTGTAACCACCTTGGTTGTTACGATTGTTCGATTGTTACGCCGCCCGGATTACCATTAAACCCTGGACGAATTTCCTCCACCGTAACCGGGCGGACCACGAACCGCCGCCGGGCCTTGATCATACCGAAAGCATTAGAACTTTTGAACTCCTGCATAATGTCACAATCCTTCCAGAGGTGGTTTGTTTGGCGCCTCCTTCGTCCCATGCTTGGACGGGGTTGATTCAACAGATAATTCAGCGGTCCGGATTGTGATTAAGCGCACCACCTCGGTTCGGCTGTTTACCCTTGCGCCGTTGGCCCTTGTCCTGCGCGTTGGTGTTGGCTACGAAGCCCATATTACCATTCGCCTTATGCTTGTTTCCTCCATTACCCGCCGAGTGATGCTGCTGGCCTCTGGAGTTCTGTGTCTTGTTTTCCCTTCCTGTTTAATCCTCCTCCTCGGACTCGGGATCCTTGGTACTATCGAATCAGCATACTTCACTAAAACGCCCATGAGAGTGCCCATGTCATTGCAAAACGCTTCATGCGACCCAGCTTCAATTTTAAAGGTTTGAACCGCGGTTGCCCTCTAGGGTTAAGATTGCGAGAATCAGCGTTGATCCGGTCTCAAGAATGCAGAACTTCGAGACGCGGCGTACCCAATGGGTTGTGGATTCCCCATACGCTCGACACAAGCCGCCAAGTCCACCACAGACATGGGCTGCTTACGGTATCTTTGAAATTCTGAATGAAACGGGTCCGTGCTCGGGTCCATGAACTGATGGAATTGGGCGGCAAATTTTTCAACCAAAATGCACGGGCCGTGCCTTCAAGCATCATGGTGAAATACTTTGCACGCAGCTTCATCCACATCCAGCATCTCCATGGCCATCTCATAGCTTTCGATCCACGCTTCTGGAGCGAGATCGGCGGTATAATTGGGCACCTTACGTGGCCCCTTGAAATCTTTGGGCAAGCGTACATTGCGTAAAGCGGGGGCGAGGCAAGGCACCCCAAAGAGCTAGATGTAACTCCAGCTCGAAAATAGTCGGTCGAACCGGCGCAAGCTGATAATCCCGACGCTGTGCTGCTAACTCGGCCTCCCTCGTGCCTGGCCGGTCCACCACCTCTGGCGTTTTCAAAACCACCCGCCGGGTTGTTGCCGCTGGTGCATCATACTGCGCATTACTCGTCACGGCGGTTCATCTGCGTGCTGCTATAGCTCCGGCTCGGCGGGGGTGGAGTGGATCCGATCACGGCTGTATGAATCGCTTCTGTTGGACGAGCCGTCCTAAGGAGCTCTTTGACCGGCGTGTTTCTACCGCTGTGGTGAATCGCCGATTGGAATTGCCTCCAACCGCGCCGCAGCCGCAACAAGGTTATCCATCGGGTTGGAGTAGTGACACGGAGGTGTTTGCGCGGCTGGTAGCGCGCCGCATGATGGCGAGGTAGATCTATCACACGGGGCTGAATCGGCGTGCCGGTCCCAGGTGCTTCCTCCCGGTTCACCACTGGCGGCGGATTACTGGTCCCTACTCCTGGGGTGTTGAAGAGGTCTCTTCCCTCGAAAACCGAGGGCAAACGGGATCTGTACTTTCTTTTCATGACTTCATGCGACGCATTCTGATCCAGCATGAGCCTATAAGCCTGCGCATCCAAAACGGCCCGTTCTGCCACCATCCTAACGTCTGCAGCTGCCAGATCCGCTTTAGCCTGAGTGATTTGTTCCTTCACCTTTGCAATCTCTGCATTATGCAGGTCTTGATTCGCCAGGTTAACCTCTGCCATGAGCACATCCAATGCATCAAACAGTTCTGATAAAACTTGAGCCGGCGGGCGCACAGGGCCTCCTGCCCCGGCTGCCATCGCCGCTGTCGAACCGGCGACCATTGTCGCGGCTGTTGAAGAGTGAAGCGTCGCTTGGGTACTGGCCATGAATATTCCAACCCGGTTGGGCAGATCAAAGGGGTCCGAAATACTGTCACCGTCGGAACAGCCCCCAATCTGGCCATCTTGCAGCCGGTGCAGAGATTCAGTTTCTCCCGTCGACGACTCGTCATCCGAGTAGACGACGGTTTCGCCACCAGATGCTGATCCGTCCTCGTAGTTTCCTCCGTGGATGACTCCCACGAAAGCACGCTTGACGGCCGGTTTAGCCAGGGCAGGTTTCGCCCGGCCGAGCCGTCTCGGCGAGGTCGGCGCGAGACGTCCGGCTCGAGCCCTGCTCACCGATCTTGCCGATGAACACGTGTATGCTACCAAAGGGGACCCGGTACCCGTACTCAATCGAGCCGGCCTCGGGGCCCCAGCCTGCATCGTCGATGTAGAGCTTGCCGCGACGACTCTTGGTCATCCGGCCCACAGCATAGCCTTCGAGTCCTTCGAACTTGCCCTCTAAGATCATCAAACCATCGTGCGATAGCCCCACGGTGGGCGCCAACTGTCGTGGAATTGTCACGGTAGATGTCCTCATGAAAGGACTTAGTCGCAGGGCCATCGAACGGGTTAACTTAGAGGGGTTAAAGCGGACGCAAAAACACAAGGGTTATACTAGTTCGGCCCCTTCGATGGAGGTAAAAGCCTACGTCTAGTTTGTGATGGGATTGATGTGATCTCGGCGACTAGGGAGCAATAGCTTCGCCTAAGCCTCGAGTTGTGGTTGTCCGTCCCTAAACCGCCGCCGGATCGTCCCCTTATATACACGGGTTGACGTCCGGCCGGTCTACAGAGTCCCGACGCCGGCTTATACAAGTGTCCGGCTCGGTCTCTCCTTTCTCTTATCTTACAACACAAGTTACATGGTTATGGCGGTTTTACCATTATGGGCCCTAATTCGCCCCTGGGCTCCGGGCCTCTAAGCTCTACGGCGAATCGCCATCTTCTGAGTCTTCATGGGCTCCAATTATGGCTGAGGGTAAACCGGCCCCTCCAGGGCGGTTTATATTCAGTAGTTACATCCCCAACAATATCAGTGGTAGAGGTATGCCTACGGCGAAGCCGTCGGCATAGGCCCCTCTGCCACGTCAGCGATCCGTGTGCCACGCCACGTCATCGATCCGTGGGACAACCTCCGTGTGTGCAGATATGCGGCGGCCTGGCCGCCGCATACATCGTATTTTACTTTATTTTTTATTTTTACTCTGTTTTGTTATTTTTACTTTATTTTAGTTTTTGTTTTTGTATAAGATAATTATGCCTTATCTAAAAAAACATACCCGATGGTATATTGATTGCCCCCCGTTACGAACTCCGTACAGCTCTGTGGCACACCTATGCCGACGGCCTGGCTGTCGGCGTACGTTTTGACTAAGCCGACGGCCGGGCCGTCGGCATAGGTGTGCCACGTGGCGTCCTGCGGTTGGCCTAACTGCTCGCCACGTGGCACCCCTATGCCGACGGCCTGGCCGTCGGCGTACGTTTTGACTAAGCCGACGGCGGGCCGTCGGCATAGGGGTGCCACGTGGCGAGCCGCCGTTGCTCAGCAGTTGACGGCAGCCGCCATTAGGCGATGGCGTTGCCGATGGCCAGTGCCGTCGGCATAGATGTACGGTCACCGTCGGGATATGGTCTATGCCGACGGCTGTTCTATGCCGACGGTCATCCTGGCTACGCCGACGGATATGTTGCCGACGGCCCTATGCCGACGGGGGCCGTCGGCATAGGCCTGTCCCGACGGCTAGTCAGGGCTATGCCGACGGCCTTGGCCGTCGGCATAGGGTGCGATTCCTGTAGTGTGGGCAGAGCGGGACATGTTGCTGCTGCTGACGGCCACATTCCCGAGGGGAACCAAACGCTGACGTTCTGTCAGGCCGGGTGGAGCAAGGCATGGCGTGTTGAGGTGCGCGACGGGCGGAGGCTCCCTGGGGGAGGGTGGCGCGAGTTCGCCGCCGACAACCGCCTGCGGGCCGGAGATGTTCACCTGATGGTTCGTTGGTCCTTTCTGATGCTGCTTCAGTGATGGTGTTCGTCCAGTGATGCAGCAGTACATTTCTAGGATTACTGGTTGCTCTTGATTCCAAGAAAAAGCTTGGGTCATGGCTTGCCTCCTTGTGACGAAGTAGTACGTTCGACTGATTAACCTACGTCATGTAATCTTTGTTGCATTATTGCTCAGATTTAACGGCTGCTTTTGTCTCGTGACATGCCTTGATGCAATCGACTAGGGGTTGGGGCGCCACCTTGTGGCGCCTCCTGAACGGAAGCTGGGGCGGTGCCAGGTTGGTAGCCGCCCATTCGAGTTACTTTTTTGCAATCTTGGTAACACATGAAAATGACAATGTTATAAGAAGTCACAATATAATTTTGAAAGGGCTAAATAATTGACACTCAAATATCACCAACACGTTCGTAGACATCCATCGAGCTTGATCGTTCAATGCAATTTATTAAAAAACAGGACACTAATCATAACAAAAATAAAACCAAAGAAAAACAGGACACCGATCAAGGTTGATGACCCCACGCCTGAGCCGCCAGCCTCGTCGTTGTAGGGCGGCCAACGCCAACCCGCAGAGCACGACAATATAACTACAGCAGGAAGAGTGCCCATTCATAAAGTAGAGCAAGCCTAGTAGTTCCATAGATACTAATAGATTTATATACAGATTTATATACTAAAATGTGAGCGGAAGTGAAAGAAAGACGATAAGATTGGAAGAATCTGGGATAAGAAGATGGCACCTGTATTGATAACATGGAGGCAAAAGACAATATCACATCTCAACTGAATTTAACTATCTATAGATACACTCAAAGTCCGTACGTGATCTCGTAGTAGTAATTATTTAATTTTCATGAGCAGCAAGTAAAAATGGTTCCTCGTCTCAACTGAATTTAATGGAAGAATAGAGGCGGCACTACAGGTTCCCCATTTTGAACTGAAGAACAAAGGTGGGGACGTGGCCTTAATGGATCCTTTAAAGGGGGCATGAGTGGAGTCGTACTTGAACATATAGGCCATAACCATGCTCTTGACCTGAACACGATTGTCGTCACGCCGTCCTCCTGGATTTGCTGCTTCACTCGGCAGATCTGTAGAAGTCCATTACTTTTTAATTCCCTGCTATTGCTTCCCTCGGCAGAAAGTAGTTCATTTGATCTGTAGCAGTCCATTGACTGCAATGCTGTAAAGTAATGGACTGCTATAGTATGAGACACACAAACCCGGCAGATTCAAGAAAGTAATGGACTGGAGTGCTGTAAAAAACAGAAAACTGGAAACAGACCGAACCAAAGTTTGAGATTTTTTACAATTAGCAGACGAAGGCATGATGAAACACCCTCACATGCACAGAAGCACTATTTTGGAAATACAAATACATCAACATTAGATAATTCATCTGCGTGCATGACCTCAAGGTTCAAACAAATCATTTTCATTTTGTTTATCAATGACAAAGTAGAGAGTTAATCCAGTAGGCTGAGACCTATTTGAGGATCATGGAGGTTTAGTTGAACCTCTCAGCTTCAAAAGAAAATTTGGATCGGTTGGTCACAGGGAAGAAATGACCAGAAGAAAAATCTTCAAACAAAAACTAAAACAATATATGACTTCCTCAAAAACTGGAGAGAACACAAGCACATATTGTTATTTTTACTACTTTGTCAAGCTGAACAACTCAAAATTGGTGATTATGTGAAATAGGAAAAATAGAGAAACTGGAAACACTGTAATGTCATCATACGGCAAGAAAAGGCATAACAGCAAAAACTATATATATTCGCATATTTCTCTTAAGACCTACCCCAAGCCCATTTTCCATTCTTGCCTCTGATCTTGGTGCTATAGAGAAGATCAAAAGGGATAGGTTAAGGGGGGAATAACAATACAGATAAACAAAATAAAATAACACATGTAGATAGATCAATAGATTTTGATAATGGAAGTCTTACAAGGTGGATCATTTTTCTCAAATCAGCTGAGAGGAAAGAAGAATATATCAGGCATGAGCAAATTATGAATAAAACCAGTCAGTTTGAAGCATGATAGCTGTAGTTTCTGATAAAAATGATTCCCATAGAGTAAGAAGCTTTAGAGCATGCGTTTCGGGGTGGATCAATAGGATTTGAAGCAAACCGATGAATATTTCGACAATCTATCAGAAGGATAGAACCTGTGATGCAGGAAAGATAGTTATCCCACATGATCAATTTGAGCTGGAAGAACAGATAGATGGAACGAATATTCATGGAAGATGATAACTAACAAAGAAGAAAAAGGTAAATTTCATGGGAACATAATAATTGCTGCCACACAAGTATTACCCACCACGTTTTATCCAACAGGCTAACCAAAAGAGTATTTTGACAATGAACATAGGCAAAAAAATGACATGTATCTTCAGAAAAAAATGGCTAGGAGCCTCATGGGCCGCCAATATATTCAGTGAAGTGGCTCAGTTTAGCTGATACATCTGATAGAATTAGACATGAGGCTGACCAAGTGTCTGAAAAACATGAACAAAAGCCAAATGAGTTAACAACGCTTGATAGTTCACTATAAAGCTTCTTCCAGCATGCATTGAATAATCATCTGGAGGCAATTTTAAGATAACTAAACAACTTTTCTTGCCAAGTTCAATAAAATGAAGGGCAGTACTTTGTTTTTGCAAAATAGGGTTGTACTCCCTCTGCAAACTATTAGTGATCTAAACGCTCTTATATTAGTTTACGGAGGGAGTACTAAACATCTAGTAGCAAATATCTCACATGATCACAAAGGGGCGTAATATCAGCCAACCGAAAAAAATATGTATTTGTTGCAAACACAAACAATTCCAGGGTCACTTGTTGAAATTATATCTAAACAAAAGAAAAATATCTGAGCTAAGTGCATCACAAAATAAATAAAGTATGTGCCGACATTTGCAGTACTGGTAATCACTCTAAAAATAAAGTAGCACAAAAGCTCACCGCAGATGTTCATGATCTAGCCTCTTTCACATAAAAGCTACAATGGAATCTAGAGGAGGGAGCTAGAGGAGGAGAATGGAGAGAACATGACCTGCGCCAGTCATCGTGGCGTGCTACAGGTACATGTGGCGCTCAGAGTACGCTCGATATTGTACCATTTCATTATCTGCAAAAATCTATAACTAAGTTGTCATGAGAACAAATATAAGCATGGAGCATTACACAGAAATGCAACATCAATCACGTATTGGCAAGATACAGCTAATAGTATTATGATCATGTGCACTGTTAGGTACTCAAGTCTGATACTCGAGCATCAATCACTTCTACTAAATGATTTTCCAAGGTCGGGCGGCTTAAGTAGAAACTGATATTTCTTAAATGCATGTCAAGTTAAACGGCTAATGACAATTGGGGCGGTGCCAGGTGAGAGGCGCCCATTTCTCGTTCTTGTTTGCAAAAGCAATGCACAACATTTTTTTGAAATATCCTCTCAACATTTATTATAACAAGCTTAATAGCATCAGAGTCAAAAGAGTTAATTTGGTACAAGAAAAAGAGCCGGCAGAAAAATCCTCACCAAAGCCACAAAGAGAAATAAAATACAGTGCTAGCTACTGGCAAAAAATAGAGGTAAACTGATATAGCTACAACAAGCAAAGATCCTCTAGAATGGCCTTTCATAAGACTACTTGACTACTTGCAGATTTTCAATCAAGAATACTTGGCTACCCGTAGACTTGTTTTTTCCTGTCAAATAGTCCTCTTGTAAAGGCTTACCTCCTTTAGTAGTTCTACAATAGTTCCACCAACTGGATCATTTTTGTGTTTTTGTCAATCCCAGCAATCTTCATAGCTAGTCAATTTATTACTCCCATGTGACCATCCATCCATGAGAGACAGACCTGTAATTGAAAAGCTTTCGAAAGAGGTCAAACTCACGAAATTGAAAACACACTGCATTATCAGAAGATATATCTAACCAAGCAGCAGTGGGGGAAAACACCACCCCAAAAATCATTTTTCAACGTCCTCCTCGTACCCACTGCCTATGATGCTTACCTATTTAGAGAAGAAGTGTCGAGAGATGCTTATCTGTTGTGGTACTAAACAAAAATATGATAAAAATTAGGAAGAGATTCTAGGTTGCTACCTGGCTACCTGCTTCCCATTAACCTCCTCCTATCCTCATCAGGTCACCATCCCTGCTTCCTCACGCCGAGACTACACACTCCTGGTTGGTTCCTTCAATGCGTGGCAACAAGAGATGGTTATGCTATTAAGATTCCTATAAACTGAAATATATGAGAAACTGCGGGCATGATTAATAACATATCACAATTCAAAATTAACTTCTAGCTTGCACACATCAACCCTGCACACAACTGCTACCTCCACCCAGGCTTAATCCATCTTAGTGAACGAAATTAAGTTAAGTTAAGCAAGCATCACTCATGCATGAAATCTTCTGCTCCTTCTGTACTTGCACCATCTGGGAAGAAACTTAACATGTTAGCATGTTCAAGAGCTGAGACATTTTGGTTAAGCAACCATCACTCAAAAAAATAAACAAGTAACATGGGTTTGCATTAATAATCATATAATTTGTACCAAATAATAAAGAATGGCTAGGAGGGCTCCCTGGTACTCATATCTAACATGATTACAAGGGAATGTGGAGCAAAGTTTGGCTGCAGCTGGGCTCTTCCTTCATCCTCCGTTGGGTGGTGCCAAGGGTCAGATCAACAAATATGAGAAGTAAGATGTGTAATATTCACTACTATTCTTCATGCATGTGTTGCTTTTCTCATTTTGCAACCAGCTGATAATACCATGGCAGTTTGTTTAGCTCAATTACTAAGATGATATACATAATAGTTTGAGAAAGTTCAGCACGATATAAAATTGAATTAGGGGCATCTCAAATGACAAGTTATCTTTCTCTCATGTCCTTGCCATCTTAAAAGGAATCACCAAAGTAGTTATATCATTCTTTTGGTTCTGTTGCAGGTTCTTGACAAATGTCAATTCTTCAGAGCTGTCCAGGAGAAAGAAAGGGATTGGGCTCACTTGGTAGGGAAAGATGGCCTGCACGCCCGCCATGGTGCTCCTCCGTCACACCCGCAGCCTGCACAAACCAACCGCACAAACCAAATCGACAAATCCAGAACAAGAAGAAGATGAGGTGAGGGGAGTGGAGGAGGATGGAGGGCGTAAATACCTTTGGCGTCTACGTGCTGCAACCCGTCGCCGGCGTCGAGGACCACCACATCAGTAAGCACCAAGAGAAGGCCGCCGCCGCCGTCGCCCCATCCCCATCCATCCATGGGTGGGTGTGGGGCTAGGGTTTTGCCCCCATCCATCCATGGGTCGGACCAGACCTCCATGGCCGACCACGAGGCCCAGGTGGATGAGGGCGCTGGTGAGGGAAGGAGAGAAGGGGTGGGGGGCGCCAGCTGCGGGGAGGACGCTGGTGGCGGCGGCGGCTGCAGACGAGGGAGAAGGAGAGGAATCGAGGGATGAGGGTCGTGGGCTGAGGGCCTGAGGAGAGAACCCTTTGCTTTTTTTTTCCTTCGATTGTTTCTTTTTTGTCGTTAGCTAGTCCGACGTGGCACGCGCGAGCGAGCGCCCCTGATGCACACGTTGATGTTTTGGATGTTGGAAGGACTATGCTAGATTCTTTATGTGACCCATTTGTCTTTTAATTATCACATAAAAAGAGTGTCTGTCGCTACTACCCTTTCCGGTTTAGAGGGCATATCTTATTTATTTTTTGGTTTTCTTGTTTGTTAGCCCTGTTTAACAGTCTCTCCATCATTTGTTCAAATTCTAAGGTGCATTAAATAGTTGCATGCATAATAAGATTAAATGCAGAAGTCCCGCAAAAAAAAGATTAAATGCAGAAGGAGTATTTGAGTTTTCATTAATTAACCCTTGCGGGCAACGATTTAATGCGCCTTAAAATTGGAACATGTAATGGACAGACTGTTAAATCGTTGCACGAAGGGTTAAATGGAAACAATATTTGTGGGCAACAGATAATCAGATAAAATCATGTGCTCACAAAACCGTGGTTTGTTTAGAGGCGACCTGAAAGCTTTTTTTGAGGAGTTGTATAGGTGGGGTAATATTGAGTAGTTGCCTTGTTGTAGGGCTGTGTATAGTAAAGCGGTGGGCATTTTTTTTACCCTCTCTTCTATCAATATATGGCATGTCCTGCTTGTGCGTATTTTAGAAGAAAAAAGATCATATGCATGATGTATGGAGTTCCTAGAGGTGAAATGCTCAACACGAATTTTATATTAATCTCCTAGTGCAACTAACACGAGGCAGACGACCATAACTAGCTAACCACGATTACGTAACTAGCTAGCCACAAATGGTGGAGCACAAAATTATGATTCTATTTAATTGGCTCAGAATGCTCTATCTGTAACTAGCTAGCCACGATTTGCAGAAAAGGAATAGTATTTATTCATCTTCTATGACGTCATTTTACATGCCATACCACTGCATGTACGATTGCCCATAAATGGATGGCTCCTCCAAGTAGCATGTTCAAGGCAATGCCAGTTTCCTTCACCTGCTAAGAGGAGAACATGAGAGAGGAGAGTTTCCTTCACCAAGTGCGCCGTGAACGTCTCAATACACTATTATTTGATTTCGACATTATGAATGGGATGCATTAGGAAGTTGAGTTGAACACCAAGCATCCAAGCATGCTTCGAGTGCTGGTTCTCTCTTTGTGTTAGTCTTTGTTTCTGCGCTGCCTCCTCGTAATATACTGGTTATGATAATCTTAGAATGATGTACGGACTTCAACTATGGAGTATGGAGTTCCTAGAGGCAAAATGCCCAACACGAATTTTATGATAATCTCCTAGTGCAACAACATGAGGCAGACGACCATAACTTGTCAAACACCCAATAAAAACCTTTCAGAAGTATGCGAACATGTCTCCAGGAGTATGGAAGTACCGTGAATCTAATAGTGGAGATCCTACAGCGAGCAATTAGGGGGTTTGCTTTTCGCGGATTGTGGCATGCATCTACCACCACACCAACTCCATCATGCTAGCTCAAAGTTTGGCTAGTAACTATCATCTTAAAAATGAATTCTGACAAAGATCTCGTTAACCATATGAGGCTTGTGCCAACTTTCACATCCCCTAGAAAATTTATAATTGCGTTCAACCACCTTGCAACTAATAAGAGATAAATAAATAAGCAAATACAAAATAAGCTGCAACCTTGCAACCGACCTCTGCAACAAGGAGCATCTTTGCATACAAAATAACCATATGAGGCACGTACCAACTAATAACCCTTTGTGTTAAAAAGAAAGCATCTTTGCAACCGACCTCTGCAACAAGGAGCTTTAAAAACAACTATTGTGTGGATTAACAAGTATAGCACAAATTAGCTGCAACTAATACTATGACTAAAGGCTCTGTTTATTTTTTCATAACTAAAAAACACAACTAAACTCATGATAATAATTCGAATGATTTTATCCCTACATCGGATCGGTAGCTCTTCTTAATTAGGGCGTCGACTTGTAGGTGACATGACATGTCTTGTTCAAGTCGGATGGGCAGTTCAATATTTACATTCGGCCTCTGTCTATTGTACGTGACACCCAACTTGTAGCAGTAAGTAATCACTGTATAGCAATTTCACATGATTATGTAACATCGCCTCCATCCACCCATCCTTCATGAGCTGTAAATCACCCAATGTTCAGTACACACCCATCTACCGTATGCGGACCATATCATTAGCCAGTGGAGTAATCGTTGCCCCCGAATTAATAACACATGCAGGTTCTGGTCGTCGTGCTACTGAACAGGGATGCGAGATTATTTGCAGTACACTTGAAGTCGTAATTTCCTAATGTTGTTGACACCTAAGAGTAGGAGGCACGGGGAATTCAACGACAACCATATCTTTGCAAGTATCATTAATCTAAGAATGAAGATCTTTGAAAGAGCAAGCTGAGGTTGCGTTTTTTGTGAATGCGGCGATTGACCACCACGCCAGCACAATCATGCAGGCTCAAAGTTTGGTTGTTCTCTTCCGTAAGGGAAAGGAATTCTTAGAAAAACCTCGTTGAAGTATCCAGTACTGTACCAAGATTTACTATTCTACTTAAAAAATAAATCATGTTCAACTACATTGCAACAAATAAGAGAGAAACAAATCAGCAAACATAGATTAAGATTAAGGCAGCATTGTTGTTTAGTTGACAACAGTGAAGCACATACAATTATTTGGTCCTGCCAATGATTGTGTTGTGAAAGTCGCGTCTCGCGCGCCTTGCCCCAGATCCATGAATGTCGCGTATCATCGCTGCCTAACCCTGGCGCCGTGCTGGTTGCCGGTGGCCGGGGGATTTAGTGGTTCGCGCTTCTCCTGTCTGGTTCGAGAGGATGCAGACGTGGAGGAGAGTTCGGTGCAGGCGGCCGTCGCTCTCGACGTGCCTCATGGGTCTTCGGCCGAGGATGCACCGCTAGGCAGTTTTGTCACACTGTCGAGGAGGCCATGTCCGAGGAAGTCTGACACCAGATAGGGGATCGGCTAGAGTTGGCCATATAGCCTATGATTAGTGCTCAATGCATATCCCTCAAGTTTGCCCAACCAAGGACCATCATCAACGGGGAGCCGCCCCTAATCGACATGCATACTGATCGTTGTGCTACATCAACCTATGTTAAATTCAAGCAACATTCGGAAATTCAGTAATATATAGGCCTTGTATTTCGAAGACCCCCACCCCAGGTTGGTCATGGGACCACTTCTCCACTTTGATACTCCATTCACTCATGGTTGCCTTGTCTTTAAGTAGTGTCTCCTTCCGTCCTCTGCTCTCATCTTATACTCGTTCTTGCACTCAATAGGATCATGTTGTGTGCCACAGGGAGTTCAAACTGTTATTAGGTTTTCCATTTTATATGATCCATCAGTCAAAAAATAGTAGTACCACGTGTACATGTATCTGGATGCATAGTTTCCTTATGCTCCTTGACACTTAAGAGTAGGAGACTTGGGGAATCTCGCGGTATCCAAGAGTATATGAAAGTACCATGAATCTAATAGTGGCCCGATTTCCTCCCTCCCGATCCGATCAAGGACTTCGAGCCGCCCCTATGCAGGGGATGATGGCTGCGGCAGGGCCTTCCTCCACGGCAGCTATGGTAATTAGGGCCTCGACTTGTAGGTGACATGCATGTCTTGTTCAAGTTGGCCGGGCAGTTCAATATTTACATTCGGCCTATGTCTATTGTACGTGACACCCAACTTGTAGCAGTAAGTAATCATTGTATAGCAACTTCAGGTGACTATGTAACACCACCTCCATCCACCCACCCTCCATGAGTTGTAAATCACCCAATGTTCACTACACACCCATCTACCGTATGCGGATCATATCATTAGCAAGTGGAGTAATCGTTGCCCCCGAATTAATAACACATGCATCTTCTGGTCGTTGTGCTACTGAACAGGGTTGCGAGATTATTTGCAGTACACATGAAGTCGACAACTTTCAAATCACTGAGATCCGTATTTCTATTCGCGTCCCTAGTTTCTACCAACCTTGAGTTCCATCATGTGTCTAAGTTAAGAAAAATTGCATCCAGGATGAGGAACAAATTTGGCTGGATTGAGATACGGATCTGATCAATACACCACACTTCTCTTATCATCATCTCCACCATCATTTTCGTACTCCATCAATGCCCATATCTGTCCTTGCCTTTAAGATCCACATGTCCCCATGTCTTCAAAGGGGTCCCTTGCACCTCTCTCTACATCTTCATCCTCGTGTTCCTACTTTGTTCACTCAATATTAAGTTGTGTCCCATTTCCTTTTGTGCTCTCATTTCACTCTCCTTCTAGATAAAATAACACCTACCACTTTGTTTTACACGGGGAGTTCAAACATTTTATAGCGCTTGTGTCTCTATGATTCATAGTGTCCTAATGTTGACACTTAAGAATAGGAGGCACGGGGAATTTTAGAACAACGATATCTTTGTAAGCGTCGTCAATCTAAGAATGAAGATCTTTGAGAGAGCAAGCTGTGGTTGCTCTTTTGGTGAATGCCGCGATTGACCACCACGCCAGCACAATCAACCAGGCTCAAAGTTTGATTGTTCTCTTGCGTAAGGGAAAGGAATTCTTAGAAAAAACTTGTAGAAGTATCCAGTCTTGTACCAAGGTTTATCATTCTTCTCAGAAAATAAATCATGTTCAACCACCTTTTGCAACTAATAGGAGAGAAATAAATCAGCAAACATAGACTAAGATTAAGGCAGCATTGCATGCTATTTAGTTGAAAACGGTGAAGCACATAAATCATTTGGACTCGCCAATGACTGTATGATGAAAGTCGCGTCTCGTCTAGTAGCTCACGCTTCTCCTGTCTGGCTCGAGAAGACGCGGACATGGAGGAGAGTTCGGTGCAGGCGGCCTTCGCTCTCGACGTGCCTCAGGCGTTGTTCGGTTACACCCTTTATCAAAAGGATTCGAGGGCTGTGAACCGAACACAGCCTCAGGGGTCTTCGGCCGAGGATGCGCCGCTGGACGGTTTTGTCACGCCGTTGAGGAGGCCGCGTCCGAGGAAGTCTGTAGAAGAGATACCGGAGGAGTTTTGGGCGGACATTGGATTTGCTACATCTGCTTCTCAGGTTTGGGAGAGATCGTCGGCTGGATCTTCGTCTCAAGGCGAATCTGAGGCATACGTGCGCCCTTGCAATGTGTGCCGTTTGGACTCCAGAAGGACCCTCTTCACGGCGCCCATCGCCCATCCTGTCGGCCGAGGCGTGCAAGCACCGCCAGCGCCGCAGCCGCCTTGCGTCAGCGGACGTAACGACGTGGCATGGCCCGGTCCGCCGCCACGAAGGTATCCACCAAGGAGTCTTGCCGATCTAATGCCGCTATCGGTCGTTGGAGTGCCTCTCTCACGCCGAGAAGAAACCGGACGGAAGAGGCTAACTCGAGCACACAAGACACAAGAATTTCCGGCGACAAACGCCTCGCCGAACAAATCAAGCATTTTCTGTTATTTGGCATTCCCGGAGTTGCGGAGTGGGCGCGTGGTGCAGATCAACCCGAGTCATTCGCTTCGCATGATGCCTTCTTTTTTACGAGGAATATTTGGAGCTTTTTTCAACAATCAAAGCCCCTGCAGAATCTGCAAGGAGGCTAGTTACAATGATGCTAGGTACAGAGTCAAACCAACATTCTGTTACATCCAGTGTGCTTGCATGTTTAGCACATAGATGTGCAGGGTAGTTGGCTGATCTCGAAACATATGGAATACAGAAAGACTTAAAACTAGTAGAGTGCTCCAATATTTCGGACAGGATGGGCGCCACAATAGACCTATCATCATGACACGAATTCCAGAGATTAACGACCTCCAGGCAGTCAGATTCAATCACGACTTTCTCGTAGCCCCTGAGCTGGGCAAAGATAACACTGTCCCTGATTGCTAGGGCTTCAGAGATGAGGGGGTCGATTGAAAGATCGTGGATGTCGCCTAGAGTGGGAGGGGGGGGGGTGAATAGGCGATTTAAAATAATTATGGTTGAGGCTTGAACAAATGCGGAATAAACCTAGCGGTTAATTTGTCAAGCACAAAACCTATAACAACTAGGCTCACCTATGTGTACCACAACTTATGCTAAGCAAGATAAACAACTAAGTGATAGCAAGATATATGACAAGAAACAATATGACTATCACAAAGTAAAGTGCATAAGTAAAGGGCTCGGGTAAGAGATAACCGAGGCACGCGGAGACGATGATGTATCCCGAAGTTCACACCCTTGCGGATGCTAATCTCCGTTTGGAGCGGTGTGGAGGCACAATGCTCCCCAAGAAGCCACTAGGGCCACCGTAATCTCCTCACGCCCTCGCACAATGCAAGATGCCGTGATTCCACTAAGGGACCCTTGAGGGCAGTCACCGAACCCGTACAAATGGCAACCCTTGGGGGCGGTCGCCGAACCCGTACACTTTGGCAACACTTGGGGGCGGTCACCGGTACCCGTCAAATTGCTCGGGGCGATCTCCACAACCTAATTGGAGACCCAGACGCTTCCCCAGAGCTTTTGCACCACAATGATTGAGCTCCGAACACCACCAACCGTCTAGGGCGCCCAAGCACCCAAAAGGAACAAGCTCAAGGGTACCAAGCACCCAACAGTAATAAGCTTCTCAACTTGTAACTTCCACGTATCACCGTGGAAAACTCAAACCGATGCACCAAATGCAATGGCAAGGGCACACGGAGTGCCCAAGTCCTTCTCTCTCAAATCCCACCGAAGCAACTAATGCTAGGGTGGAAAATGAGAGGAAGAACAAGAAGGAGAACACCAAGAACTCCAAGACCTAGATCCAAGGGGTTCCCCTCACATAGAGGAGAAAGTGATTGGTGGAAATGTGGATCTAGATCTCCTCTCTCTTTTCCCTCAAAAACTAGCAAGAATCCATGGAGGGATTGAGAGTTAGCAAGCTCGGAGAAGGTCAACAATGGGGGAAGAACACGAGCTCAAAGGATAAGGTTCATTGGGGAAGAAGACCCCCTTTTATAGAAGGGGAAAATCCAACCGTTATGTGCTCAGCCCACACACGAGCGGTACTACCGCTCGGGCGGAAGAAGCAGGGAGACGGAGCAACAAAATATGAACCTTGGGGCGGTAGTACCGCCGATAAGCGGTACTACCGCTGACCCCAACGGTACTACCCCTGGAGGAGCAGAACACGGGACAACAGGAGGCAGGACAGAGCAGAGTACGGTGGTAGTCGTGCAGTAGCGGTACTACCGCTCGATCGGAGCGGTACTACCGCTTATAGGAGGTACTACCGCGCCTTACTGTCACGCGACTACTGCTGAACCCGACATGAAAAGAGCAGACCCAAAATCGAGCAGGTAGTAGAGCGGTACTGGAGCGGTACTACCGCTGCCACCGCGGTACTACCACAGGAAGAAAAACAGAACTGCCAAAACTTCTTCATATGAGCTCCGAATTGAGCAAACTCAAGCTTGTTGGATAGAGGAAGACGAGTAGCATCAAAACAGCGACAAATAGAGGAGTCAGGGGAGGAAGGGGAGCAGGGTAGGTATGCCTAACAAATAGAGGAGTGAAACCTCCAACAGAGAAGAACCGGCATAACCTCCAACATCGAAAACATCATAGAAGATGCATGTGAACTCCGTTTTCGATGAACTCGAGCTTGTCATGAAAATGACCATAAGCTCCAAAACTCACAAGGAGAAGAACCAAACAAGAACCAACAAGAAGATGCAAGGATGCAATGGTTTGAGATCTCTACGAACGATACAATCAAGATACTCATCGAGAGGCCCCCTTGATAGTACGGCAATTGATCTTATAACCCGGTCTCCCACAACTACCATGAGACCGGTAAAATAGAAAACCTATCAAGGGCAAACCTTTGCCTTGCACATGGCCCACTTGAGCTAGATGATGACGATCTTGACTCCCTCAAGTTGGACCACCTTTCTTGATTGCGTTGGCTCGATGAAGAATAGATGATTGCTCCCCCATAGTCCACTATGGGTGAGCCACTCTTCGGCTCATCTTCACAAGTCCATTGTCACCATAATGGATGGCAAGCTTCAAGCACTTGATCTCTTCGTGATGCATCACTTGAACTTGCACACCGCATCCTAACCCCATAAAGAACTCTCACGAGGACCATGGGTTAGTACACAAAGTGTAATTGACAATGCTTACCGTACCATGGGATCACTTGATCCCTCTCGGTATATCTTCTACGCTTTGTGGGTTGATCAACTTGATTCATTCTTGACTTAATCTTGATCAACCTTGAATCTTTCCAATTCTCTTCATTTGGATATGAATGATCACACAATCTTCTTCTTCAAGACATGCTCGCAATAAGCTCAACACTCACATGACCAATCTTTGGATAATTCCTTGAATAGCACCTTGGTCGATACAAACTCTCCTTGAAACCAACACATGTACTCCAAGAAAAGCCTATGGACAAAACCTTCAAATATAACTCAAGGTAACCAGTAGTCCATAGAGATTGTCATCAATTACCAAAACCAAACTTGGGGGCACCGCATGTTCTTTCATTGTTAATCCCCTGATAAGGTTTACACCACGCAACTCTGAAAGTGGAGTGGGATCGAGCAATTCCTCCCACTCCTCCTCTTCGAGCTTCCAAGGCAACACTGCCATCAGTGTTTATCTTGATCTCCCCATCCTCGGGTGGCCTCCAGCCATGACCGGGAAGCAATCGAGCCTGCGCCTTTGGTAATCCAGCAAAACTAAAGTATCTCTGGTCATTATCATGGACTGTATCGGGTCAAGACCACCTTTATCATGAGTTATGTTATTTCGAGAAGTCTATTGAAACTGCTTGATGTCTACAGATACGTCTCCAACGTATCTATAATTTTTTATTGTTCCATGCCATATTATATTCTGTTTTGAATGTTTAATGGGCTTTATTATACACTTTTATATTATTTTTGGGACTAACCTATTAACCAGAGGCCCAACCCAAATTGTTGTTTTTTTGCCTATTTCAGTGTTTCGAAGAAAAATAATATCAAACGGAGTCCAAACGGAATGAAACCTTCAGGAACTGGATTTTCGGAACAAACGTGTGATGACCCACAAGTATAGGGGATCTATCGTAGTCCTTTCGATAAGTAAGAGTGTCGAACCCAACGAGGAGCAGAAGGAAATGATAAGCGGTTTTCAGCAAGGTATTCTCTGCAAACACTGAAATTGTAGGTAACAGATAGTTTTGTGATAAGGTAATTTGTAACGAGCAACAAGTAACAAAAGTAAATAAAGTGCAGCAAGTTGGCCCAATCCTTTTTGTAGCAAAGGACAAGCCTGGACAAACTCTTATATAGAGAAAAGCGCTACCGAGGACACATGGGAATTGTCGTCAAGCTAGTTTTCATCACGTTCATATGATTCGCGTTCGGTACTTTGATAATTTGATATCTGGGTGGACCGGTGCTTGGGTACTGCCCTTACTTGGACAAGAATCCCACTTATGATTAACTCCTATTGCAAGCATCCGCAACTACAAAAGAAGTATTAAGGTAAACCTAACCATAGCATGAAACACATGGATCCAAATCAGCCCCTTAGAAAGCAACGTATAAACTAGGGTTTAAGCTTCTGTCACTCTAGCAACCCATCATCTACTTATTACTTCCCAATGCCTTCCTCTAGGCCCAAATAATGGTGAAGTGTCATGTAGTCGATGTTCACATGACACCACTAGAGGAGAGACAACATACATCTCATCAAAATATTGAACGAATACCAAATTCACATGACTACTAATAGCAAGACTTCTCCCATGTCCTCAGGAACAAGCGTAACTACTCACAAAGAATATTCATGTTCATAATCAGAGGAGTATTAATATGCATAAAGGATCTGAACATATGATCTTTCACCAAATAAACCAATTGGCATCAACACAACTAGCAACCTACAGGTACCAATCTCAGACTTAGAGACAAGAATTGGATACAAGAGATGAACTAGGGTTTGAGAGGAGATGGTCCTGGTGAAGATGTTGATGGAGATTTGCCCCCTCCCGATGAGAGGACCGTTGGTGATGATGATGGCGATGATTTACCCCTCCCGGAGGGAAGTGTCCTCGGCAGAACAGCTCCGCTAGAGCCCTAGATTGGTTCCGCCAAGGTTCCGCCTCGTGGCGGCGGAGTCTCGTCCCGAAAGCTTGCATATGATTTTTCTTCGGATGAAAGACTTCATATAGCAGAAGATGGGCACCGTAGGGCCACCAGGGGGCCCATGAGGTAGGGGGGCGCGCCCAGGGGGGTAGGGCGCGCCCCCCACGCTCGTGCCCAGGGTCTGTGTCCCCTCTGGTATTTTCTTCGCTCAGTATTATTTATTATTTCCAAAAATAACTTCCGTGGAGTTTCAGGACTTTTGGAGTTGTGCAGAATAGGTCTCTAATATTTGCTCCTTTTCTAGCCCAGAATTCCAGCTGTCGGCATTCTCCCTCTTCATGTAAACCTTGTAAAATAAGAGAAAATAGGCATAAGTATTATGACATAATGTGTAATAACAGCCCATAATGCAATAAATATCGATATAAAAGCATGATGCAAAATAGACGTATCAACTCCCCCAAGCTTAGACCTCGCTTGTCCTCAAGCGAAAGCCGATAACGATAAATATGTCCACCAGTTTAGAGATAGAGCTGTCGATAAAATAAAATATGGACATGAGGGCATTATGATTATTCTTATAACAGCAACATATATGGATATTGTCATATGATTCCTTATGCTCAAGTAATAATCTATTCACAATGTCAAGTATGAATCAGAAACTTCATTGAGAACTAACAAACTATAATCTCAGTCATTGAGGCAATTGCAATTTATCATAACATCAGAAAGAGTCTATGTAAGAGCTTTTCAGTAAGTTCACATACTCAACTATCATTTAGTCTTTCACAATTGCTGACACTCACACAATACTTGTGGTTACAGAGTTTTAATCGGACACGGCGGAAGATAGGGGCTTATAGTTTCGCCTCCCAACCTTTTACCTCAAGGGTAATGTCAACAATAATAGTTCATGCTAGCTTACATCCAATTGGATATATGTATCAGGATCTTTCCAACACACTGTGCTTGCCAAAGGATAAAATGAAAAAGAGGAAAGGTGAAGATCACCATGACTCTTGCATAAGGGTAAGATATAAAAGTAAAAGATAGGCCCTTCGTAGAGGGAAGCATAGGTTTTCATGCGCTTTCATGGTTGGATGCACAAAATCTTAATGCAAAAGAACGTCACTTTATATTTCCACTTGTGGTGTGGACCTTTATTATGCAGACTGTCGCTTTTATTTCTTCCACATCACAAGATCGTATAAAGCTTATTTTCTCCCACACTAATAAGTCATACATATTTAGAGAGCAATTTTTATTGCTTGCACTGATGACAACTTACATGAAGGATCTTACTCAATCCATAGGTAGATATGGTGGACTCTCGTGGCAAAACTGGGTTTAAGGGTATTTGGAAGCACAAGTAGTATATCTACTTGGTGCAAAGAATTTGGCTAGCATGAGGGGGAAAGGCAAGCTCAACATGTTGGATGATCCATCAAAATATACTTTATTTGAAATATAAGGAAACATAACTCATTACGTTGTCTTCCTTGTCCAACATCAACTCTTTAGCATGTCATATTTTAATGAGTGCTCACAATCATAAAAGATGTCCAAGATAGTATATTTATATGTGAAACATCTCTTTCTTTATTACTTCCTATTAATTGCAACGATGACCAAAGTTATGTTTGTCAACTCTCAACAATTTTTAATCATCATACTCTTCCTATGTGAAGTCATTACTCTCCATAAGATCAATATGATCTCTTTGTTTCTTTTTATTCTTTCTTTTTCTTTTATTCCCTCAAGATCATAGCAAGATAATCAAGCCCTTGACTCAACACTAATCTTTATTATATAGCTCACGGACTCGACTACATAGAGAGATTATAAAGCAAAACTCAAAACTAAATCATACCAAAAACTTTATTCTACTAGATCAAGATATTACTAAAAGGATTGAACTAAGAAAAACGGTAAAGATAGGAGTGTGATGGTGATACGATATCGGGGCACATACCCATGTGATTTTATCTCCTTTGCTGGTGAAGAAGATGGTGGTGATGAGGGGTAGTCGCACATCGAGCGTAAGAGATCCTCCAACTTGCGGATAATGCCCTTGAGTGCAATGATATGCTCCTTCAACAAAATATTTTCTCGTCTGAGATACTTGTTTTGTATACGAGCTAACTCAATCATCTTGAAATCTTCGATCTCAGTTGGGGTAAGAAGATTGTGATCTAGTTGAAGGATGTCCTCTGCTGCCGGAACTTGGTCTTCCGTGGCCTCCTTGGTCCATTCATCCTTGTTGATCTCCATGGGTTCTTCCCTCTTCAGCTCTATCTTCATTAGCCAAGCATCGTTGTCACCATTGTTGGAGGAGGGGGACGACATGATGCTTGGCCTTGACAACCCTGACAGAAAACAGCTCAAAACAAGAACCGAGGATAATTGCATGATACATGAGTCAAATCCTTCGGGAGATTATATAATGAATTTTTACCGACCAAAATATGTATCATGCAAGAAAATGGAGTCTGGAGAGCACACGAGGTGCCCACGAGGCAGGGGGCGCACCCTCCACCCTCATGGAGGCCTCGTGTCCTTCCCGGTCTGCTTCTTATTTTTCTGTTTTTCTAAATATTCAAAAATGGAGAAAATTGCCATTAGAACTGTTTTGGAGTCGGTTTACTTACCGTACCACATACCTATTCCTTTTCGGAGTCTGAAACGTTCTGGAAAGTGTCCCTTATGTATTGCTCCGGGGTTACGGTTTCAATAACATTAGTTTCAACATTTATAGGACTACCTGAGATATAATGTTTGATTCTTTGACCATTCACCACCTTCAGATTTGTGCCTTCCAAATTGTTGATTTTTATGGCACCGGAACGATAGACGTCCTCGATAACGTAAGGACCTTCCCAATTAGAGAGAAGTTTTCCTGCAAAAAATCTTAAACAAGAGTTGTATAATAATACATAATCAACTATATTAAACTCACTCTTTTGTATTCTTTTGTCATGCCATGTTTTAACTTTTTCTTTAAACAGTTTGGCATTCTCATAGGCTTGGGTTATCTATTCATCAAGTGAGCTAATGTCAAATAACCTCTTCTCATTGGCAAGTTTGAAATCATAGTTGGGCTCTTTAATGGCCCAATATGCCTTATGTTCTAGTTCGAGAGGTAAGTGACATGCTTTTCCATAAACCATTTTATACGGAGACATACCCATAGGACTTTTATATGTATTTCTATAGGCTCATAATGCATCATCAAGTTTCTTGGACCAATTCTTTCTAGATCTATTAACAGTCTTATGCAAAATTAATTTGAGTTCTCTATTACTCAATTCTACTCGACTACTAGACTGTGGGTGATAAGGAGATGCAATTCTATGATTAACATCATACTTGGCAAGCATTTTACGGAAGCACCATGAATAAAATGTGAACCACCATCAGTCATTAAATATCTAGGGACTCCAAACCTCGGAAAAATAACTTCTTTAAGCATCTTAATAGAAGTGTTATGATCAGCACTACTAGTTGGAATAGCTTCTACACACTTAGTAACATTATCAATAGCAACTAAAATATGAGTATATCCATTAGAGGCAGGAAACGGTCCCATATAATCAAAGCCCCAAACATCAAATGGTTCAATAACAAGTGAATAATTCATAGGCATTTCCTGACATATACTAATATTACCAATTCTTTGACATTCATCACAAGATAAGACAAACTTAGGGGCATCCTTGAAGAGAGTGGGCCAATAAAAACCGGAGTGCAGTTCTATCTCTAGCATGGTGTCCTCCATAAGCCTCGGAGTGACACTTGCGTAGGATCTGTTCCTGTTCATGCTCAGGTACACAACTCCTAATAACACCATCTACTCCTTCTTTATAAAGATGTGGGTCATCCCAAAAGTAATGTCTCAAATCATAGAAAAACTTTTTCTTTTGCTGGTATGTGAAACTAGGTGGTATAAATTTAGCAACAATGTAATTAGCATAATCAGCATACTATGGAGCAGTACGAGAAGCATTTATGACATTTAATTGTTCATCAGGAAAGCTATCATCAATAGGTAGTGGGTCATCAAGAACATTTTTTAACCTAGACAAGTTGTCTGCAACGGGGTTCTCAGCTCCCTTTCTATCAATAATATGCAAATCAAATTCTTGTAGCAAGAAAACCCATCTAATAAGTCTAGGTTTAGCATCTTTCTTTTCCATAAGATATTTAATAGCAGCATGATCCGTGTGAATAGTTACTTTAGAGTCAACAATATAAGGTTTGAACTTATCACAAGCAAATACAACTGCTAAGAATTCTTTTTCAGTAGTAGCATAATTTCTCTGAGCACTGTCTAGAGTTTTACTAGCATATTGAATAATATTTAATTTCTTATCAACTCTTTGCCCTAGAACAACACCTACATCATAATCACTAGCATCACACATAATTTCAAAGGGTAAATCCCAATTAGGTGGCTGAACAATAGGTGCAGAAATAAATGCTTTCTTAAGTATTTCAAATGCCTCTACACAATCATCATCAAAGACAAAAGGTATATCTTTTTGTAAGAGATTAGTCAGAGGCCGAGAAATTTTTGAGAAGTCCTTAATGAACCTCCTATAAAAACCGGCATGACCAAGGAAACTTCTTATACCTTTGATGTCCTTGGGACATGGCATCTTTTCAATAGCATCAACCTTAGCTTTATCAACTTCAATACCTCTTTCAGAAATTTTATGCCCCAAGACAATGCCTTCATTAACCATAAAGTGGCACTTCTCCCAATTCAAGACAAGATTAGTTTCTTCACATCTCTACAAAACTCGATCAAGGTTGCTCAAGCAATCAACAAAAGAGGATCCATAGACGGAGAAATCATCCATGAAAACCTCGCAAATATTTTCACAAAAATCAAAGAATATAGCCATCATGCATCTTTGAAAGGTAGGAGGTGCATTACATAAACCGAAAGGCATACGTCTATAAGCAAAAGTACCGAAAGGGCAAGTAAAAGTGGTCTTAGCTTCATCATCAACTGACGCAGGTATTTGAGAGAAACCAGAGTAACCATCTAGAAAGCAAAAATGTGTATGTTTGGATAATCTTTCTAGCATTTGATCAATAAAAGGTAAGGGGTGATGATCCTTTTTAGTAGCCTTATTTAATTTGTGAAAATCAATTACCATCCTATAACCTGTAATAATTATTTGCGGAATTAATTCATCTTTATCATTAGGAACGACAGTAATACCTCCCTTCTTAGCAATGTTTTAAATAGCGGCCGCTATGAACGCTATTGCGGCCGCAATAGCGGTAGCGCAGGCCAGCCGCTACAAATCTAAAGCTGCGCTGGGTAATAGCGTGATTGGCACGATGCGGCCGATATATGGGCTGTCAGACCGCAATAGCGGCCCTTTGTGTAGCGCCGGTCGCGGGCATAGCGGAAAGCTTAAAAAAATTAAACCACTAATCCTCTCATTCGGTTATCCCATCCCCTTCTCCTGGCGGCGGGCGGCTGGCACTTCCCTGGCGGCGGCGCGGCTAACGCCGTAGGCCGGACGGAGAGGCAAATCCAGGTTCACCGTCACCGGATGCCGCCGCTCCCCTAGCCCCATCTTCCCCTGCTGGTCTTTGAGGGAGCAGCCAGCACAACGGCCACCTCGTCGCTCTTGCTCGACGCCTTTCCCTGGTGGACGACTGGCCGGTGCGGGACGACACGGCAAGCCGGCGGGCAGTACCTCGCTGGTCCCTGTTCGACGCCCTACTAGTCGACGTCCCAATGCAGCCCGTCCGCACCTCCTCGCTACTTCTGTCCGGCAGCTAACCTTTTCTCTGTTATTTGTTTATACTCATCGATTCATAGTATCTCCTGTAGCCCAGCTTCTCTGATCGATGCACTTACAGAGTTACTGTACTAGGCTTAGTCTATTCGATGCACTTACCCTTTCTACGATCGATGCACTTGCAGAGTTACAGTTAGTCTATTTGATGCATAGCTTAGTAGTCAGTACTTAGCACTTGGAGTTACAGTAGACAAAATTAGGAGGAGCTCAGATCATAGAACACTCCATAATCTCGTTGGTAGCACTAGCACAAGATGGAATTGGTAATCCCTGTTTGCATCCGGTAGCTCAGCTCATAGAACAATACATCATTACTGTATAGTTGTGCCTTACGTTCCATTTCTGTTGTAACTTCAGTGGTGATTTAAACTTGCACAGATATTGTCTTTCTAAATTCAGTCAAATTTCTTCTGTAATTTTATTTTGTACTTGGCAACTGGCAGTTGTAAATTCGGTTTGCTTGCAAATATCTTTTGTACTGTATCAACAAATTCAGTTTATCGGCAATTCTAAATGAAACAAATCAACTATTTGCACTTTTAATTCAGTTAAATACCTTTTTTCTGCAGTGGTAATTCAGTCAACTATCTGCACTTATAATTAAGAAGACCAAGAAGTGTACATGGATCTTAATGGAGAAGAGGATGAGAAGTCGTCTTCCATGATCAGAACTAGATCTGTTTATTATTGCGTGATGGTCGTGGTCTCACTTGTATGGTTGCATCTTCCATGGTCGAACTGGATCTGTTCATTTTTGCGTGGTGGTCGTGCTCGACTTGTATGATTGGTTGGTAGTCTTTGTTTGCATGGTTACATGGTTGAATATTGTACAATGGACTAATTGTAGTGTATATGTGTTGTGTCATACCGATAGTTTTTGTTTGCATGGTTGAATATTGTCCGGATGGACTAGTTACGGTCTATATGCTTATATAAATGATGATTATTCAATTCAAGTGTCATATTGTTATCAACAGCTTAAAAAATACATTATATTCTCAAATTTGCAGGTGCTTTTACAAATCCACTACGCGGACATAGCGCCCGCAATATCGCCCGCTATCCGCATTCCGCTACCCTGAGTCCAATCCGCTACCAGCCCGCTATCCGCTATTTAAAACCATGGTTGGTAGTCTTTGTTTGCATGGTTACATGGTTGAATATTGTACAATGGACTAATTGTAGTGTATATGTGTTGTGTCATACTGATAGTTTTTGTTTGCATGGTTGAATATTGTCCAGATGGACTAGTTACGGTCTATATGCTTATATAAATGATGATTATTCAATTCAAGTGTCATATTGTTATCAACAGCTTAAAAAATACATTATATTCTCAAATTTGCAGGTGCTTTTACAAATCCACTACGCGGACATAGCGCCCGCAATATCGCCCGCTATCCGCATTCCGCTACCCTGAGTCCAATCCGCTACCAGCCCGCTATCCGCTATTTAAAACCATGCTTCTTAGGGACACAATGGACAGGACTTACCCACTGACTATCAGCAACATGATAAATTATACCTTCCTCAAGGAGCTTTAGTATTTCCTTTCTTACCACTTCTTTCATCTTAGGATTTAATCATCGTTGATGATCAATAACTGGTTTGGCGTCTTTCTCCAAATTTATTTTGTGTTGACATAGAGTGGGACTAATGCCCTTGAGATCATCAAGAGTATATCCAATAGCAGCACGGTGCTTCTTGAGAGTTTTCAATAATTTTTCTTCCTCCTCTAAAAGTTTAGCACTAATAATAACAGGATATATTTCTTTTCATCAAGATAAGCATATTTATGAGTATCAGGCAATGGTTTAAGCTCAAACACGGGATCACCCTTGGGTGGAGGAGGATCCCCTAGGATTTCAACACACAAGTTGTGTTTCAGAATAGGTCCATGTTTAAAGAATACTTCATCTGTTTCCCTTCTTCATTCATAAACATATTATTTTCATGGTCTAGCAAATATTTTTCTAAAGGATCACTAGGAGGCACAGCAATAGAACCAAGACCAATAATTTCATCCTTACTAGGCAATTCCTCTTCACGGTGTTGTCTATGAAATTTTGAAAAATTAAACTCATGAGACATATCATGCAAACCAATGGTAACAACATCCTTTTTGCAGTCTATTTTACAATTGACAGTGTTCAAGAAGGGTCTACCAAATATAATGGGACAAAAGCTATCTTGTGGGGAACCAAGAACAAGAAAATCAGTAAGATATTTAGTTTTCCCACACAAGACTTCAACATCTCTAACAATCCAAATTGGTGAAATAGTATCTCTATTGGCAAGCTTAAATGTGACATCAATATCTTCTAACTCAGCAGGTGCAATATCATGCATAATTTCTTGATATAAATAAATAGGTATTGCACTAGCACTAGCACCCATATCACATAAGCCATGATAACAATGATATCCTATTTTAACAGAAATAACAGGCATGCCTACAACAGGTCTATGTTTATCTTTAGCACCAGGTTTAGCAATTCTAGCAGTTTCCTCACAGAAGTAAATAACATGCCCATCAATATTATCAGCCAAGAGGTCTTTAACAATAGCAATATTAGGTTCAACTTTAACTTGTTTAGGAGGTGTATAAGTTCTAATATTACTTTTGTTGACAACAGTTGAAGCTTTAGCATGATCCTTTATCCTAACAGGAAAAGGTGGTTTCTCAACATAGGCGGTAGGAACAATAGAATCATTATAAGTGATAGTCTTTTCTTCAACTTTAATAGGTGCAACTACTTTTACTTCAACGGGAGGGTTATATTTAAACCACTTCTCCTTAGGGAGATCAACGTGAGCAACAAAAGATTCACAGAAAGAAGCTACATCTCAGAGTCAAGTCCATATTTAGTGCTAAATATACGGAAAACATCGGTATCCATAAAAGATTTAACACAATCAAACTTAGGTGTTATACCTGACTCCTTACCTTTTTCAAGATCCCAATCTTCAGAGTTGCGTTTAATTCTCTCTCATAAATTCCATTCGAATTCAATAGTCTTCATCATAAAGGAACCAGTACAAGAAGTATCGAGCATGGAGTGATTGTTGTCAGAAAGCCGAGCATAAATTTTTTGGATACTCATTTCTCTTGAGAGCTCATGACTGGGGCATGAATATAACATTGACTTAAGCCTCCCCCAAGCTTGAGCCATGCTTTCTCCTTCACGAGGCCAAAAATTATATATATAATTACGATCACGATGAACAAGAAGCATAGGATAAAACTTCTGGTGAAATTCCAATTTCAATAGCTTATAGTCCCATGATCCCATATCATCACATAGCCTGTACCATGTTAATGCATCTCCCTTCAAAGATAAAGGGAATACATTCTTCTTGATAACATCATCGGGCATACCTGCAAGCTTAAATAATCCACAAACTTCATCCACATAGATTAAGTGTAAATCGGGATGCAATGTTCCATCTCCTGCAAAAGCATTAGCTAGCAGTTTCTCTATCATACCCGAAGGAATTTCAAAGTAGACATTATCATTTTCAGTAGGTTCAGTAGGTTGAGGAGCAACTCTTTGCTCTACTGGTCGGGGTGAAGATAACCCGAAAGAGCCCCTCATAGGATTACTTTCCATAGTAACAAGTGACAGTAAATTTCAGCACACTATATAAATTTTCCCTTACCAAATTCCACCTACCAAAGGCGCTTCACTCCCCGGCAGCGGCACCATAAAAGAGTCTTGATGACCAACAAGTATAGGGGATCTATCATAGTCCTTTCGATAATTAAGAGTATCGAACCCAACGAGGAGCAGAAGGAAATGATAAGCGGTTTTCAGCAAGGTATTCTCTGCAAACAATGAAATTATAGGTAACGGATAGTTTTGTGATAAGGTAATTTGCAACGACCAACAAGTAACAAAAGTAAATAAAGTGCAGGAAGGTGGCCCAATCCTTTTTGTAGCAAAGGACAAGCATGGAAAAACTCTTATATAAAGAAAAGCGCTCCCGAGGACACATGGGAATTATCGTCAAGCTAGTTTTCATCACGTTCATATGATTCACATTCGGTACTTTGATAATTTGATATCTGGGTGGACCGGTGCTTGGGGACTGCCCTTACTTGGACAAGAATCCCACTTATGATTAACTCCTATTGCAAGCATCCGCAACTACAAAAGAAGTATTAAGGTAAACCTAACCATAGCATGAAACATATGGATCCAAATCAGCCCCTTACGAAGCAATGCATAAACTAGGGTTTAAGCTTCTGTCACTCTAGCAACCCATCATCTACTTATTACTTCCCAATGCCCTCCTCTAGGCCCAAATAATGGTGAAGTGTCATGTAGTCGACGTTCACATGACACCACTAGAGGAGAGACAACATACATCTCAACCAAATATCGAACGAATACCAAATTCACATGACTACTAATAGCAAGACTTCTCCCATGTCCTCAGGAACAAACGTAACTACTCAAAAAGCATATTCATGTTCATAATCAGAGGAGTATTAATATGCATAAAGGATCTGAACATATGATCTTTCACCAAATAAACCAACTAGCATCAACTACAAGGAGTAATCAATACTACTAGCAACCTACAGGTACCAATCTCAGACTTAGAGACAAGAATTGGATACAAGAGATGAACTAGGGTTTGAGAGGAGATGGTGCTGGTGAAGATGTTGATGGAGATTGGCCCCCTCCCGATGAGAGGAGCGTTGGTGATGACGATGGCGATGATTTCCCCCTCCCGGAGGGAAGTGTCCGCGGTAGAACAGCTCCGCCAGAGCCCTAGATTAGTTCTGCCAAGGTTCCGCCTCGTGGTGGCAGAGTCCCGTCCCGGAAGCTTGCTTATGATTTTTCTTCGGATGAAAGACTTCATATAGCAGAAGATGGGCACTGGAGGGCCACCAGGGGGCCCACGAGGCAACGGGGCGTGCCCAGGGGGGTAGGGTGCGCCCCCACCCTCGTGCCCAGGGTGTGGGTCCCCTCTGGTATTTTCTTCGCTCAGTATTTTTTATTATTTCCAAAAATAACTTCCGTGGAGTTTCAGGACTTTTAGAGTTGTGCAAAATAGGTCTCTAATATTTTCTCCTTTTCCAGCCCGGAATTCCACCTGCTGGCTTTCTCCCTCTTCATGTAAACCTTGTAAAATAAGAGAGAATAGGCATAAGTATTGTGACATAATGTGTAATAACATCCCATAATGCAATAAATATCGATATAAAAGCATGATGCAAAATGGACGTATCAGCGTGATCCAGAGGACTTGGAGTCTACGTCAAGAAATCAACAAGGAGAGCACGAGGCAGGGGGCGCGCCTACCCCCCTGGGCGCGCCGTCCGCCCTCGTGGGGCCCACGTTGCTCCACCGACGTATTTCTTCCTCCTATATATACCTACGTACCCCCAAACCATCAGAGGCATCCAAGAAAACCTAATTCCACCGCGGCAACCTTTTGTACCAGTGAGATCCCATCTTGGGGCCTTTTCCAGCGTCCTGACGGATGGGGCATTGCTCACGGAGGGCTTCTACATCAACAATGTAGCCTCTCCGATGATGTGTGAGTAGTTTACCTCAGACCTTCTGGTCCATAGTTATTAGCTAGATGGCTTCTTCTGTCTCTTCGGATATCAATACAAAGTTCTCCATGATTCTCGTGCAGATCTATTCGATGTAATCTTCTTTTGCGTTGTGTTTGTCGGGACCGATGAACTGGGGGTTTATGATCAAGTCTTTCTATGAACAATATTTGAATCTTCTCTGAATTCTTTTATGTATGATTGGTTTTCTTTGAAAGTCTCTTCGAATTATCAGTTTGGTTTGGCCTACTAGATTGATCTTTCTTGCCATAGGAGAAGTGCTTAGCTTTGGGTTCAATCTTGCGGTGCTCGATCCCAGTGACAGTAGGGGAAACAACACGTATTGTATTGTTGCCATCGAGGATAAAAGGATGGGGTTTATATCATATTGCATGAGTTTATCCCTCTACATCATGTCATCTTGCTTAAAGCATTACTCCGTTCTTATGAACTTAGTACTCTAGATGCATGCTGGATAGCAGTCGATGTGTCGAGTAATAGTAGTAGATGCAGGCAGGAGTCGGTCTTCTTGTCACGGACGTGATGCATATATACATGATCATACCTAGATATTCTCATAACTATGCTCAATTCTATCAATTGCTCGACAGTAATTTGTTCACCCACCGTAATACTTATGCTCTTGAGAGAAGCCACTAGTGAAACCTATAGCCCCCGAGGCTATTTTCCATCATATTAATTTCCCGTCAATAAGCTATTTCTGGCGCCGTTGCTTTCTTTACTTTTAGTATTTATCATTAAAATACCAAAAATATTATCTTATCATATCTATCAGATCTCACTCTCGTAAGTGACCGTGAAGGGATTGACAACCCCTTTATCACGTTGGTTGCGAGGTTCTTATTTGTTTGTGTAGCTGCGCGGGACTTGAGCGTGGTCTCCTACTGGACTGATACCTTGGTTCTCAAAAACTGAGGGAAATACTTACGCTACTTTACTGCATCACCCTTTCCTCTTCAAGGGAAAAACCAACGCAGTGATCAAGAGGTAGCAAGAAGGATTTTTGGCGCCGTTGCCGGGGAGGCCTACACCAAGTCAAGTCAAGATTTGACTCCCGACAACGAGCCATTTCTAGTGCCGTTTCCGGGGAGTCTACACAAAAGTCAACATACCAAGTACCCATCACAAACCCTTATACCTCGCATTACCTTATTTGCCATTCGCCTCTCGTTTTCCTCTCCCCCAGTTCACCCTTGCCATTTTATTCACCCTCTTTTCTGCTCGCCTTTCCTTCGCCATGTCGGAACCAAATAGAGTTGGGGGTTCTCTCCCGAGTTTTAGTGCTTTGGACGATCCTTCTATTCTATCTAAACTCATAAATAATGCTATGGAAAAACCTGTCGGAGTTGTCAATGAGAGTCTTAATAATTTTGATGAAGATGATTCCGAAATTTTTCGTTATTTACTCGATGAATCTTTGAAAGATGCTTGGGATAGATTGCTAAGGATACATGCTAACTATGTGCCCCAATACCAAATTGAAATTTACTTGAAGAGCTTTTACGTTGCCCTACCTTCTTTGTTTAAGCATGTCTTAGATTCTATATTTGAAGAAGGCTTTCTTGAAGGGGATGCCGTAGATACTTATGAAAAGATGAAAATCATATTTGGGCACCCCATGAATGAGAAAATTGAATCTACATCTCTTTTGCTCTCCTACCAAAACGAATCTATCAAAGAGATAAAAGCTAGCTTAGATGCGAATTTTCGCAACATGCTTAATCTTTCTTCTACCATTAATAGCCACGTGCTTTATAAAAATATAAAGATTAATTCCATAGATAACAAGTTTGCCCTTTTCTTCCCTAAAACAAAAGATGGCAATACCTAGATCTATCCATGTTTTTATGCCTAGCTAGGGGCGTTAAACGATAGCGTTTGTTGGCAGGAAACCCAATTTTATTTTTAGTTTTTTGCTTTTTTCTTCTTTTTACGAATAAATATTTGATCTAGCCTCTGGTTAGATTTGTTTTTATTTTTAATTAGTGTTTGTGCCAAGTTAAACCTATAGGATCTTCTTGTATGATAGTTATTTGATCTTGCTGAAAATTCCAGAAACTTTTTGTTCACGAAAACAATTGTTACAAATTACCAGAACGTGATATAATATTATTTCCAATTGCATCAGATCAATAAAAATTTATTTAGGTCGTCCTATTTTCGTAGAATTTTTAGAGTTCCATAAGTTCGCGTTAGTTACAGATTACTACAGACTGTTCTGTTTTTGACAGATTCTGTTTTTCGTGTGTTGTTTGCTTATTTTGATGAATCTATGGCTAGTAAAATAGTTTATGAACCATATAGAAGTTGGAATATAGTAGGTTTAACACCAATATAAATAAATAATGAGTTCAATACAGTACCTTGAAGTGGTGTTTTGTATTCTTTCGCTAACGGAGCTCACGAGATTTTCTGTTAAGTTTTGTGTGGTGAAGTTTTCAAGTTTTGGGTAAAGATTTGATGGAGTATGGAACAAGGAGTGGCAAGAGCCTAAGATTGGGGATGCCCATGGCACCCCAATATAATCTAAGGACACCTAAAATCCAAAGCTTGGGGATGCCCCGGAAGGCATTCCCTCTTTCGTCCTCATCCATTGGTGAATTTACTTGGAACTATATTTTTATTCACCACATGATATGTGTTTTGCTTGGAGCGTCTTGTATGATTTGAGTCTTTATTTTTTAGTTTTCCACAATCATCCTTGCTGTACACACCATTTGAGAGAGACACACATGATTCGGAATTTGTTAGAATACTCTATGTGCTTCACTTATATCTTTTGAGCTATATAGTTTTTGCTCTAGTGATTCACTTATATCTTTTAGAGCACGGTGGTGGATTTGTTTTATAGAAACTATTGTTCCCTCATGCTTCACTTAGATTATTTTGAGAGTCCTACAAAACAGCGTGGTAATTTTCTTTAGTTATGATAGGCATTCAAGATTAAGAAAAAAATTCTTATGAGTGTGTTGAATACTATGAGAAGTTTGATGCTTGATAATTGTTTTGAGATATGAAGATGGTAATATTAGAGTCATGCTAGTTGAGTAGTTTTGAATTTGACAAATACTTGCGTTAAAGTTTGTGATTCCGTAGCATGCACATATTGTGAACCGTTATGTGATGAAGTCGGAGCATGATTTATTTATTGATTGTCTACCTTATGAGTGGCGGTAGGGGACGAGCGATGGTATTTTCCTACCAATCTATCCCCCTAGGAGCATGCGCGTAATACTTTGTTTCGATAACTAATAGATTTTTGCAACAAGTATATGGATTCTTTATGACTAATGTTGAGTCCATGGATTATACACACTCTGATCCTTCCACCATTGCTAGCCTCTCTAATACCGCACACTTTTCGCCGGTATCATAAACCCACCACATACCTTCCTCAAAACAGCCACCGTACCTACCTATCATGGCAATTCCATAGCCATTCCGAGATATATTGCCATGCAACTTACCACCGTTCCGTTTGCTATGACACGCTCCATCATTGTCATATTGCTCTGCATGATCATGTAGTTGACATCGTATTTATGGCAAGTGCCACCGTTCATAATTCTTTCATGCATGTCACTCTTGATTCATTGCATATCCCGGTACTCCGCCGACGGAATTCACATAGAGTCATATTGTTGTTCTAAGTACTGAGTTGTAATTCTTGAGTTGTAAGAAAATAAAAGTGTGATAATCATCATTATTAGAGCATTGTCCCAAGTGAGGAAAGGATGATGGAGACTATGATTCCCCCATAAGTCAGGATGAGACTCCGGACTAAAGAAAAGAGAAAGGCCATAAAAAAAGATAAAAGGCCAAAGAAAAGAAAAAATGAGATAAAATGAGAGAAGGGACAATGCTACTATCCTTTTAACACACTTGTGCTTCAAAGTAGCACCATGATCCTCATGATAGAGAGTCTCTTATGTTGTCACCTTCATATACTAGTGGGAAATTTTCATTATAGAACTTGGCTTGTATATTCCAATGATGGGCTTCCTCAAAATGCCCTAGGTCTTCGTGAGCAAGCGAGTTGGATGCACACCCACTTAGTTTCTTTTGTTGAGCTTTGATATACTTATTGCTCTAGTGCATCCGTTGCATGGCAATCCCTACTCACTCACATTGATATCTATTGATGGGCATCTCCATAGCCTGTTAATACGCCTAGTTGATGTGAGACTATCTTCTCCCTTTTTGTCTTCTCCACAACCACCATTCTATTCCACATATAGTGTTATGTCCATGGCACACGCTCATGTATTGCGTGAAGATTGAAGAAGTTTGAGAACACCAAAAGTATGAAACAATTGCTTGGCCTGTCATCGGGGTTGTGCATGATTAAATACTTTGTGTGATGAAGATAGAGCATAGCCAGACTATATGATTTTGTAGGGATAACTTTCTTTGGCCATGTTATTTCGAGAAGACATAATTGCTTAGTTAGTATGCTTGAAGTATTATTATTTTTATGTCAATATTAAACTCTTGTCTTGAATATTTCGGATCTGAACATTCATACCACAATTAAGAGAATTACGTTGAAAATTATGCCAAGTAGCATTCCACATCAAAAACTCTATTTTATCATTTACCTACTCGAGGACGAGCAGGAATTAAGCTTGGGGATGCTTGATACGTCTCCAACGTATCTATAATTTTTTTATTGTTCCTTGCTATATTATATTCTGTTTTGGATGTTTAATGGGCTTTATTATACACTTTTATATTATTTTTGGGACTAACCTATTAACCGGAGGCCCAACTCAAATTGCTGTTTTTTGGCCTATTTCAGTGTTTTGCAGAAAAAGAATATCAAATGGATTCCAAACGGAATGAAACCTTCGGGAATGTTATTTTCGGAACAAACGTGATCCACAGGACTTGAAGTCTACGTCAAGAAATCAACGAGTAGAGCACAAGGCAGGGGGCGCGCCTACCCCCTGGGCGTGCCCTCCACCCTCGTGGGGCCCTTGTTGCTCCACTGACGTACTTCTTCCTCCTATATATACCTACGTACCCCCAAACCATCAGAGGCATCCACGAAAACCTAATTCCACTGCCGCAACCTTCTGTACCTGTGAGATCCCATCTTGGGGCCTTTTCCGGCATCCTGTCGGAGGGGACATTGATCACGGAGGGCTTCTACATCAACACCATAGCCTCTCCGATGATGTGTGAGTAGTTTACCTCAGACCTTCGGGTCCATAGTTATTAGCTAGATGGCTTCTTCTCTCTCTTTGGATCTCAATACAAAGTTCTCCATGATTCTCGTGGAGATCTATTCGATGTAATCTTCTTTTGCGGTGTGTTTGTTGGGACCGATGAATTGTGGGTTTATGATCAAGTCTATCTATGAACAATATTTGAATCTTCTCTGAATTCTTTTATGTATGATTGGTTATCTTTGCAAGTCTCTTCGAATTATCAGTTTGGTTTGGCCTACTAGATTGATCTTTCTTGCAATAGGAGAAGTGCTTAGCTCTGGGTTCAATATTGCGGTACTCGATCCCAGTGACAGTATGGGAAACGACACGTATTGTATTGTTGCCATCGAGGATAAAAAGATGGGGTTTATATCATATTGCATGAGTTTATCCCTCTACATCATGTCATCTTGCTTAAAGTGTTACTCCGTTCTGATGAACTTAATACTCTAGATGCATGCTGGATAGCGGTCGATGTGTGGAGTAATAGTAGTAGATGCAGGCAGGAGTCGGTCTACTTGTCACGGACGTGATGCCTATATACATGATCATACCTAGATATTCTCATAACTATGCTCAATTCTATCAATTGCACGACAGTAATTTGTTCAACCACCGTAATACTTGTGCTCTTGAGAGAAGCCACTAGTGAAACCTATGGCCCCGGGTCTATTTTCCATCATATTAATTTCCCTCAACAAGCTATTTCTGCCGCCGTTTATTTTGCTTTCTTTACTTTTAGTCATTATGATAAAAAAACCAAAAATATTATCTTATCATATCTACCAGATCTCACTCTCGTAAGTGACCGTGAAGGGATTGACAACCCCTTTATCGCGTTGGTTGCGAGGTTCTTATTTGTTTGTGTAGGTGCGCGGTACTTGAGCGTGGTATCCTACTGGATTGATACCTTGGTTCTCAAAAAATGAGGGAAATACTTACGCTACTTTACTGCATCACCCTTTCCTCTTCAAGGGAAAAACCAACATAGTGCTCAAGAGGTAGCATCTACTACACAACCTTCTTCTCGTATACGTTGTTGGGCCTCCAAGAACAGAGGTTTGTAGGACAGTAGCAAATTTCCCTCAAGTGGATGACCTAAGGTTTACACTAGTAGAAAAAGGGCCTATAGTCCCGGTTCATAAGGGCCTTTAGTCCCGGTTCATGAACCGGGACTAAAGGGTCGGTACTAATACCCTCGCCCTTTAGTCCCGGTTCTATCCAGAACCGGGACAGATGGCCCTCCACGTGGCCTGTCCGCTGAGCCCAGGCGGGAGGGCCTTTGGTCCCGGTTGGTGGCACCAACCGGGACCAATAGGCATCCACGCGTCAGCGTTTTTGGCTCTGGTTTTGTTTTTTTTTCAAAAGAGGGGGGTTTGGGGGTTTTGGGGGTTAATTTAGGTGTTTCATATATTGTGCTATAGCTAGCTAATTAATAGAGAAAAGTGTCCTTTCTTTTGTCCGTGCTTGGTCGACGCTACGTACTATACATACGTATAGAGAGGACTAACTAGACATGCTAGCTAGCTAGTAATTAAGCAAACAGAAGATCGTCATGAACATATATATGCATACAGAGAGAAGTGATATCGACCACCTCTCCTTCTCCGAGAGATTGGTCGAACAACAAGTTCTCGTATATCTATCCGACACTACCGCTACATATATACAATAGTTATCTTTTACAATACGGACGCGTGGTCCACATAGTATTCTCCGTCTTCAGCGATCACGTGGTCAAGAAAGAATGCCGCCAATTCCTCTTGAATTGCTCGCATGCGATCTGGTGCTAGGAGTTCATCTCGCTTCCGAGACATCTAATTTTAAGAAAGGGGTCAATACATATATATGAATGAATGAATGAAACTCAACACAAATGATGGTAATAAAATAAAATTGTGAATATTTTTATTTACGCACTTCATATTGTTTGTCGGAGTAGCCCCTCTCACAGGTCGTGTGGCGGATGGACTCGCAAACGTAGTATCCACAGTAAATCATTCCTTGTTCCTGCCACAACCACTTTACAAGAAACAGAGGTCAATAAAACTGATAATTATATATAGCAAGCACATGCTAAATGGTATTGATGAAACTAGCGCTTGAATCACTAGGAGATGCGCGTGGAATATGCTACTATATAGTACTTACTTTGGTGTCTAAATTGCAGCTTCAACAAAACCATGTCTTCATCATTAGGCTAGTAACAGGTGCATGATGGTGCGAAGCTCTCCAAAGTTGTTTTGAGCGGAGTCCCAGATAGGATAATTAAGCTTTTTGGTACAAAGTTCAGCAAAAGGCAAATTATCCTATCCGGACTCCATTCCGAACAACTTTGAGGACTTCACCATCATGCCATGGTTACTCCGCCAATGATGAAGCGATGGATTTCTTCAATACTTTGACACTATCGGTACCCCCTATCGGAAAAGGAAGAAAAGAGGAAGAAGGAAGAAGAAGAAGAAAAAAGAAGAAAAAAAAGAAGAGAAGAAGAGGAGAAGAAGAAAAGAGAAAAAATTCTATTTTTTCTTCTTTCTATTCCTTTTCTTCTTCTCTTCTTTTTTCTTTTCCTCTCATTCTTTTCTTCTTCTTCTTCCTTCTTCCTTCGATCCTAGAACCCTCGAACCCTCGACCCTAGAACCCTCGAACCCTAGAACCCTCGAACCTCGACCCTAGAACCCTCGAACCTCAAACCCTTGTGCCTCGAAACCTCGACCGGCCTCGACGACCCTCGACCCTCTGTGACCCTCTCGACCCTCTAGCCTAGTTCCCGACAAGTCGACCCTCAGCGATCCTCGACACCCTGGTTCCCGATAAAAGAAGAAGAAGAAGAAGAAGAAGAAGAAGAAGAAGAAGAAGAAATGAGAAGAAGAAAAAGAAGAAGAAAGAAGAAGAAAAAATAGAAGAAAAAGAGAGAGAAGAAGAAGAAAAGAGAAGAAGAAAAAAAATCTTCTCCTTCTTTTTTTCTTCTTTTTTCTTCTTCTTCTTTTTTCTTCTTCTCATTTCTTCTTCTTATTCTTCTTCTTCTTCTTCTTCTTCTTCTTCTTTTTTATAAAATATTCTATACATCAATGAATATATCAATATATATACATGAACATTTATCTGCAAAAACATCATATTCTATACATCAATAAGAAACATCATATTATATACATCAATAAAAACATCATATTCTATACATCAATATATATACAAAAAACATCACATATATATGCAGAAAAAAATCATGGCGGCGGGGGGCAGGGCAGGCAGGTGCAGGCAGGGGGCAGGCTGTGCTGGGGCTCATCAGGGCGGAGGCGACGGCGAGGTCGCGCGACGGGGCGGCGGGGAGGCGGAGGCGACGGCGAGGTCGGGAGGCGGAGGCGACGGCGAGGTCGGGAGGCAGGGCGGCGACGGCGAGGTCGGCGAGGTCGCGAAGCAGGGCGGCGACGGCGAGGGCGCGTGACGGGGGACGGGACGGCGACGGCGGCGGCGGCGCGCGTCGGGGCAGGCGGCGACGACGACGACGAGGCAGGGCGACGGCGACGACGAGGCAGGGCGACGGCGACGACGAGGCAGGGGGGCGCGACAACGAAGCAGGGCGACGGCGACGACGAGGCGTGATGGATGACGGCGGCGGGCGGCGCTCGGGCAGCTGGCGGCGTCGGGGAGGTTGGGGAAAATGGGCGAGGAGATGTGAAAATTTCACAAGTCTTGCTTATATAGAAAGAGCATTGGTCCCGGTTCGTGGCACGACCGGGACTAATGTCCCTTTAGTCCCGGTTGGTGCCACCAACCGACCAAAGGCCAATTTCAGCAGCCCAAAGGGCGGAAGCGGCGACCTTTGGTCCCGGTTGGTGGCACCAACCGGGACTAAAGGGCATTAGTCCCGATCGTGGCACCAACCGGGACTAAACCACCTTTAGTCCCTTGGTGGCACCAACCGGGACCAAAGGCCTGTGCTGCCCGAACCCAAATGTTTAGTCCCACCTCGCTAGTTGAAGGGCGCTGCACTGGTTTATAAGCGCTGGTGTGCGTCCCCTTCGAGCTCCTCTCTAATGCAGGCTTTGGGCCTAATCATGCTACTGCTGTGGGCCTATTAGGCCTCTGGGGCTGAATCTGGCCCATGTAGGGTTTCTAGTCGTATTCAGGCCGTGGGGGCCTACTAGGTGGCAGTTTTTTTGCTTTATATTTTATTTCTTTTTCTTTTAGTTTTAGAAAAATATAAACTTTCTATTAGTGCCATTAGTTTTAAAATTTGAAAACACTTTTTTGTTTTCTTTGTTGCTTTATTTATTTTATTTTGTTTCTACTTACAACAAAATACTTGTTGTTGCTATTTTTATTTTTTTCAAGTTTTTTGTTTTGTTTTCTGCATTATTTATTTTCTTTTGGTTTTTGCTTTATTTTTAATTCTTTTTGCTTTTAGGTCAGCAAAATTATAAACTTTCTGTTAGTGCTTTTAGTTTTAGAAAAATATAAACTTTCTGTTTGTGCCATTAGTTTTAAAATTCAAAAACACTTTTTTGTTTTCTTTGTTGCTTTATTTATTTTATTTTGTTTCTACTTACAACAAAATGCTTATTGTTGCTATTATTATTTTTTTCAAGTTTTTTTGTTTTGTTTCCTGCATTATTTATTTTCTTTTGGTTTTTTGCTTTATTTTTTAATTCTTTTTGCTTTTAGGTCAGCAAAATTATAAACTTTCTGTTAGTGCCATTTGTTTTAGAACAATTATAAACTTTCTGTTTGTGCCATTAGTTTTATAAAATTTGAATTCTTTGAAATTTGTGTGAATCACAAGTTTGTGAGCTCAACAAGGCGTAGAGGGACGGGCTTAATTATAAACCGGTGTGAGCGCCCTTCGGTTGGCGAGGTTTTCAAATTCATAGTTTTCAAATGAACTCTGAAAAAGTTGGCATAGCATGTTCATGAACAAAACGGACAATGGTATAATAGTTGCGGGAGAAAGTCTTCACTTTTTCTTCGCTTGTGTCGTTTGCTTATTGCGCCGTAACCATGGATAATCTTCATCATTTATCAGACGTTTCTGAACAGACGTTTCAACCGTGGTATTATAGGAGCATACCACATCACCTTCGCAGGAACCCTCTTCCTGGGAGGCTCGCCGTCAACATCACCAGGGTCATCTCGTCTGATCTTATACCGCAATGCACCGCATACCGGGCATGCGCTCAGATCCTTGTAGGCACCACGGTAGAGGATGCAGTCATTAGGGCATGCATGTATCTTCTCCACCTCCAATCCTAGAGGGCATACGACCTTCTTTGTTGCGTATGTCTTGTCGGGCAATTCGTTATCCTTTGGAAGCTTCTCCTTCATTATTTTCAGTAGCTTCTCAAATCCTTTATCAGCACAGCATTCTCTGCCTTCCACTGCAGCAATTCGAGTACGGTACCGAGCTTTGTGTTGCCATCTTCGCAATTGGGGTACAACCCTTTTGTGATCCTCTAACATGCGATCGAACTTCAGCTTCTCCTTTTGACTTTCGCATTGTGTCCTTGCATCGACAATGACCCGCGGAGATCATCATCATGGGGCACATCGTCTGGTTCATCTTGATCTTCAGCAGCTTCGCCCGTGCAGCATCATCGTGCACATCGTCTGGTGCAACTTGATGTTCAGAGCATCACCGTATTCAGGGGGCACATAGTTGTCATCGTACTCTTCTTCCTCGCCGTCTTCCATCATAACCCTATTTCTCCGTGCCTCGTCCAAACATTATAGTGTGGCATGAAACCCTTGTAAAGCAGGTGGGTGTGAAGGATTTTCCGGTCGATGTAAGACTTCGTATTCCCACATATAGGGCATGGACAACACATAAAACCATTCTGCTTGTTTGCCTCAGCCACTTGAGAAAAGCAAAAGAAAAAAATAAATATAGCAGAAAAGAAAAAATCTATATAAAAACTACTCATAAATGAACATAGATGCTTAGAGAAAATTCAACCTAAATTCATAATAAATTTCTACTAACTTCAGAGAAATTCAGTATGAATTTAGGTTAAATTTCCTGTATAAGGGCATCTATTTTCATTTTGAGAAGAGCTCAACATGGCAGAAAGGGAGGTGCTTATAAACTGGTTTGATTCCCCTTCGATTGGCGAGGTGGGACTAAACTCTGGGCGCAACGAGGACCAACCCTTTAGTCCCGGTTGGTAGGACGAACCGGGACTAAAGGGGTGCCTTTGGTCCCGGTTCAAGCCGCCAACCGAGACCAATGATTGTGGGCCAGGAGCGAGGGCCAATGGTCCCGGTTCGTCCCACCAACCGGGACCAAAAGGTCCGGACGAACCGGGACCAATGGCCCACGTGCCCCGGCCGGCCCCCTGGGCTCACGAACCGGGATAAATGCTCACATTAGTCCCGGTTCTGGATTGAACCGGGACTAATGGGCAAAACAGGCCTCAACGATAGCCCCTTTTTCTACTAGTGTTATCAATCCGTGGGAGGCGTAGGATGAAGATGGTCTCTCTCAACCAACCCTGCAACCAAATAACAAAGAGTCTCTTGTGTCCCCAACACACCCAATACAATGGTAAATTGTATAGGTGCACTAGTTCGACGAATAGATGGTGATACAAGTACAATATGGATGGTGGATATAGGTTTTTGTAATCTGAAAATATAAAAACAGCAAGTTAACTAATGATAAAAGTGAGCACAAATGGTATTGCAATGTGTTGAAACAAGGCCTAGGGTTCATACTTTCACTAGTGCAAGTTCTCTCAACAGTAATAACATAATTGGATCATATAACTATCCCTAAACATGCAACAAAGAGTCACTCCAAAGTCACTAATAGCGGAGAACAAACGAAGAGATTATTGTAGGGTATGAAACCACCTCAAAGTTATTCTTTCGGATCGATCTATTCAAGAGTTTGTACTAGAATAACACCTTAAGACACAAATCAACCAAAACCCTAATGTCACCTAGATACTCTAATGTCACCTAAAGTATCCGTGGGTATGATTATACGATATGCATCACACAATCTCAGATTCATCTATTCAACCAACACAAAGAACTTCAAAGAGTTCCCCAAAGTTTCTACCGGAGAGTCAAGACGAAAACGTGTGCCAACCCCTATGCATAAGTTCACGAGGTCACGGAACCCGCAAGTTGATCACCAAATCATACATCAAGTAGATCACGTGATATCACATTGTCACCACAGATAAGCACATGCAAGACATACATCAAGTGTTCTCAAATCCTTAAAGACTCAATCTGATATGATAACTTCACAGGGAAATTCAATCCATTACAAGAGAGTAGAGGGGGAGAAACATCATAAGATCCAACTATAATAGCAAAGCTCACGATACATCAAGATCGTACCACCTCAAGAACACGAGAGAGAGAGAGAGATCAAGCACATAGCTACTGGTACATACCCTCAACCCCGAGGGTGAACTACTCCCTCCTCGTCATGGAGAGCGCCGGGATGATGAAGATGGCCACCGGTGAGGGATCCCCCCTCCGGCAGGGTGCCGGAACAGGGTCTCGATTGGTTTTTGGTGGCTACAGAGGCTTGCGGCGGCGGAACTCCCGATCTATTATGTTCCCCGATGTTTTTAGGGTTATGGACATATATAGGCGAAAGAAGTCGGCTAGGGGAGCCACGAGGGGCCCACGATGGTGGGGCGCGCCCAGGGGGGTAGGGCGCGCCTCCCTGCCTCGTGGCTTCCTCGAAGCCTCCGTGGCGTCTACTCCAAGTCTCCTGGATTGCTTCCGTTCAAAAAATAACTCTCCTGAAGTTTCATTCCGTTTGGACTCCGTTTGATATTCCTTTTCTTCGAAACACTGAAATAGGCAAGAAAACAACAATTTGGGCTGGGCCTCCGGTTAATAGGTTAGTCCCAAAAATATCATAAAAGTGTTTAGTAAAGCCCATAAACATCCAAAACAGATAATATAATAGCATGAATACTTCATAAATTATAGATACGTTGGAAACGTATCACAATCCTGCGAAGCTCCCGAACCGCCTCGGGGTTCCCAAGCCCCCGGCAGTTCCAGCTGAGGCAACTCATCATTCCCGGCGGGGCTGCTCTGCAGCCGCCGCCGAACATTTTGAGTTTTGAGAATTAGTGGGAGTTGATTTCTTCTTTTGTGGTTCTGGCTCTCTCCCTGACTCCTTCTCTTGGCCATCCGCACGCACCTCACCAACTTTAAACACCACCACAGCAGTTGTGGTTTCATTCATTTGTGGTTCCTTCGATTGTTCAGTCGGAGGCAATGTGATCTGTCGATATACTTGCTTCGTTCCCTGAGGCCCTCCTTTTCTCTTATTCCTCTGATCATGTTTCTTTTTGGGTGAGTTAACCTCTGGACTAGGATCAGCTCTAGCATTCGTAGCACGAGCATCTTTTGTGCTGCTATGGCTAGACTGTTGCTCCTTGGACGAGCTATCATTAGACGCCCCTTTCTTCTTCTCCTCTGGCGCTCTTAGGTTTTTTTTGAAAGGTAGCTCACCGTTTTCATCACGCGTACCAGGGGTTGGACAATGAATATCAGAATGTCCCAGTCTCCGCATGAGAAACAGAAGTTTGGTACTTGCTCATATTGAATATCATACCAATCCCTCCCACCTCTCACTGCAGAATCAATTAATATCCACCTGCGTAGAGGATTACTTACATCTATGGTAACCCTTGCTCGTAGGTATCCACCAACAGGGTCAAATTGCACGGAGGATGCGTTCTTATCAATTTGTTTGGCCACTGCTCTACCCATCACATCATTCCGCAAATTGAAGGGCAGATTTGGAACCCTAACCCAAATCTGAAGTTTCTCAAACTGCAGCTCAGACGGCCGCATGCTCTCTTTGAATTCCGTGAGAACGACAGTGTGCTTGCTGACATGCCATGGCGACCCCTCCCACACGCGATCGCGATCACGTTGGGACTCAAACTCTGCAACAAACATGTTCTCACCCGCCGGGTGGAACACCAATCCTCTAGGGTTACCCCAAGCCGGGTGCAACGCATTAGCGATCGTCTAAATGTGCAGTAAGTTCCAGTGCAAAACCTTGCCTGCGATTGCCCAAAACTGCCTCGACCCGCTGTCATCGTCATCCAGAACCAGTGGTGTTGCCTCCTCTTCGGTGAGATCTAACTTGCCCATGGCTTCCTCCATGCGCGCCCTCTCCGCTCAGGGCGAGAGAGCACCCTTGTCCCTTGAGGAACCCGACATTGTAGCCATCTGAGCCTGATGCAGTGTAGCCCGCCGAAGCCAGCGATCGGCGACCATCGTAAATTCCATGCGGAACCCTAATCGCCTCCTGAGAGAGCTCCTAGTTTTCTGGACAGGAAAAGTTCTAATTGATCGAGAGAGCTCCTAGTTTTCCTGAGTTCGCATGATGCCTACATCTTCAACTCATTTGCCGACTCTCGGTGTGTGGTGCAACGGCCTTCACCGACACTTGAGGTGGTCTCAGGGACACCCTCCTCGTTGCCTCAGCCTTGCATGTATCTTAGCGTACACGGTACACCCATCACCGGGTTCCACGGCATCAATGTTGTCTACGCTGTCTTTGCCATAACAGTCTCCCTCCGATGATCTCACTAAGATTCTCCCCTGCAGTGGCCACCCTTTCTCTGCTGAGACGCAGCGGCCGCCACTCCATCGGAGCTGATGGTGTGGCAGTCAGCTACGGGGATCCAATGGCTAGAGCCACGCGTAGGGCCATGTCACACCACCTCGACTTCAAAGGTACTCCGTCACGGGAATCTTTTTTATCCTTTGATAATTCTAGAGTTGCTTCAAAGAGTTTCGTTAGGACATAATAAGAAGGAGGTGCAAAATTCGGTTAGGGCTATTAAACATTTGGAGTTCGACCGGCTTATGTTTTCTCCAAAGTTCTCACATTTTTCGGGCCATCTTTTGTCGGATGAGGAGGATACTGATGTCGAGCATGGTGGCAAGCTCCATGCTATGTGAGATTATCATGTCGGTAAGAAAAAAGAAGTCTACTTCAGCAAAGAAAAGAGGACGTCTATTTAAGAGGGGCGAACGTTTCTGGTTCATCATGAGAGGCATGTTTTTTAGGGCAAAGCAAACCTTTATTACTTAACGGTGTCCGGGTAGATCACCCGCAACACAAACACCCACTTGGGCTGGAACATCAAACTCGTACTCTACATAGTGGTTTGCAGGGTACAATCGGCCCACATTAGCAAGTTCATGTGCAACCGAATTAGCACTACGACGACACACTCTTATTACAAATTCAGAAAACCACATCTTCAACTGGAACTTTGTGTCCTCAATGATGGCAGCATATGGTGAATAGTCTACCTTCCGAAGATCTAGGGATAGTAGAAGTCTTGGTGACTTCGCTAAACACAAACACGTTGCCGATTGTGCAAGGGATCATGCATTAGACTTCATGGCCATAATTTAGTCGGGTAAACATGATTTCCAAACATATGATTTAGACCACTTTTCGTGTGGCTATGATAATGTATGGCATATCTTACCCCCATCCGGGAGGTCTCGTGGAATTTTTCTTGGCATCCACTCGACATCATTGCAACTTTTGTCCTCACATTAAGTTTCATCTTCGAAGTAAGTCTGAAAATTTCCTATGGAGCTTAATGGCCATGTATGCGTTGCTCAAGAGGAATTTAAATTTATTTTTCTTAGGGAACTTTTAAATACATGTCGGGATAACACTCATCCCATGTTAATTGGGGGGATTTCAACATCCTTTGATACCAACAAGATTGGTTTGAAAGTCGGCCTTTCCTATTAGATGTTGTTATTGTCAGCTTGGATCTGCCAGAGCTCACTAATTAAGTCTGGCCGTCATTTCACCTGGGCCGATAACCGAACAGTTCCCAGTTACGAGAAACTTGGCCGAGTTCTAGTGACCACCGACTAGGAATATAGCTTCCTCTTGCCTCTGTTCGGGCACCGGAAAGAATTGAGGCCTTATAGGATCATCCTCCGTTGCTAACCGATTTTGGTCAAACTACTCCAAGTACTAAATTCGATCTGGGATGGCTTACTCGGGAAGGATCCTATGATTTGATTAAGAAAGTTTGGGCGCGTCATCACCGGGCAATACGCCCATTAAACAATGGAATAATAGAATTTGTGTCATGCGGCGATTCCTTTGTGGATGGGCTAAACACACCGTAGGTATTTAGAAAAATGAAAATTTGAGACTCTCCACCTTGATGGACACCCTTGATAAAACCATGGAGGTGAGGCCCCTATCTGCCATTGAGACTTGGCTCAAAATCCTACTAAATGAGTAGATTGTCCGCCTTTTATGCGAGGAAGGGATCAAATGGTACCAACTCTCCAAGGCTCAGCTCCTGGTTGGGGGCGATAACACGAAATACTTTCAAGCGTTCGCCAATGGCAGACAAAGAATGAAACATATTCTCGCACTCGACCAGGATGAGGGCCATATCGAGGGGGAAGCCCCTTGAGAAACTTTATTACTAAATATTACAAAGATCATTTTGGACTTTTATCTGATAGTTCATTTTTACTGGACGAGTCTATAACTAATGACATCCCTCAAGTCTCATAGGTAGAAAATGAGTTTTTTACCACTCCATTCTCTGATGAGGAAATTCGAGACAGAGCCGTTCAGATTGGACAAACAAGGCTCCAGGGCTGGATGGTTTTTTGGCTGAGTTCTATCTATTTTTCTGGGACATGATTAAGGCGGGCTTGGTACAGTTATCTGTCTGACTGCATACTGAAAACCTTGACATCTCCCGTTTAAACTTTGGGGAAAATATTCTTCTGGCGAAGACTAAGGATGTAGTCGTATTCAACAATATCGACTGATTTTCCTTCTAAATGTTAGTTTTAAAATCTTTGCGAAGGTTTTAACTAATCGGTTGAATGGGCTGGGTGGCCATGTGGTACTCCCCACTCAAACTACATTCAGGCAAGGTCACAACATTCTTGATGGAGTTCTTGTGCCGCATGAAACCTTTCATGAAGTTCAACAACAAAATTGAGTAGGGTCACCATAAAATTGACTTCGAAAAAGCCTATGATAAAGTGAAGGGGCCCTTTCTTCTGCAAACTCTCTGCATGAAGGGGTTCTTGACACAATAATGTTCATGGGTAGAGAGTTTTGTCTCTGGGGGTAGTGACGTAGTGTTACCATCAAAGTGAATGAAGATGTTGGTAGCTATTTTCAGACTTGGAAGGGTCTTCGCCTGGCGGAACCCCTTTCCCCTATTTTTTGAACATTGTGGCAGATATGTTAGCTACTCTTGTTGAGCGAGCTAAAGTGTCTGATCAGACTACTGTGTAATTCCTCACTTAGTAGAAGATAGCTTGTCTATTCTACAATATGCGGATCATACCATACTTTTTATGGATCATCATGACCTGATAAAGCAAAAAACCTCAAGTTGTTATTATGTGCTTTTAAGGAGCTTTCAGGCCTTAAAATTAATTTTCATAAGAGTGAACTTTTTTGCATCGATGAGGTCACAGTTTTAGCATTTGAGTATGCTGAGATTTTTGGTTGCCAGCTCGGGCAGTTTGCTATTCAGTACCTATGTATTCCAATTCACTGTGGGAGTCTAACTATTGCCGATGGAAATACATGGAAGAGAGACTTGAGCAACGACTGGCTAGTTGGAAGGGGGGTGGGGATTGGTCTTGATCAATTCTGTCCTAAGGAATATGGTATTATACATGTTGTCCTTCTTCCACCTACCGAAGGAGTTCTACAAAGATTGGACTACTTTAGATCCAGATTTTTCTGGCAGTATGATAAATCGAAGAAATATCGGCTTGCTAAGTGAAATGTGTTGTGTCGTCCTAAAAGTGAAGGGGGTCTTGGAATTCAAGATCTTGAGATTAAAAACATTACACTTGTCTGTTGATTGGTATAAAAACTACTAACCAAGAATGGAGTGTGGCAGAAAATCATTTGTAACAAGTACATGGGTTCCAAAGCCATTTCTCAACTCCAATGAAAATTAGGTGATTCAGATTTTTAGTATGGCGTAATGAAGGCCAAGGATTTCTTTTTTCCAATTTGGCAGTTTCTCAATCAGGGATGGCTCCCCAGTTAGGTTCTGGGAGGATACTTGCTTGGTGCCACTCCACCTAAGGTGCAGTACCCAAGCTTGTATCAGATTGTTAGACATAAATTCATCACAATCTCACATGTCTTGGGCCAAGCGAACCCTAATAATATTACTTTCTGCGGGGACATATTTAGGTCTCGCCTCACAACCGAAATGAATTTCTCACACATTTGGATCCCATTCAGTTTCAATCGAACCGGACAAGTTCCGATGGAACATTAGAATGACATTAGTCAAGTCCTTATATGAGGCGATTGCCCACAACGATGTTCCTACTGATAATAAAATTTTTGGAAGGTCAAACTACCTCTTCAATGAAGATATTCCTTTGGTTTCTAAATAGAGGTGTGAACTTGACTAGAGATAACCTCTCACGCTGCAACTAGCAAGGCAGCAAGACTTGTTTCTTTTGCCAACTTGACGAGTCTATTCCACACCTATTTTTAGTGTAAATTTGCTCGTGCGGTGTGGTCCATCGTTAAAGTAGCTTCACATATTTACCCCTATTGAAAAGGTTAAACTTCCCAGTTCTGTCTGTGGGAGGAGACTAGGGATTTGGGCTTTGAGTGCCCAATGTTCGCCCCTCAAGTGTGGACAACCAAGGACCATCGAAAGTGAGCACCGGTTCTCCCTTCCACCTCTCTTGTCCCTCATCTCTATTGGGTGTGGCCGCAGGCTCGTCGCGGGGCCGCTGGTAAAGGTGGCGGCGAGATCTGGCCATCCCATTCTTCCTCTTGGGGCTCTGGATCCAAGGTGGCAACCTCACCTGGTGAATCGACGTAGGGGCTGCAGTACCGGCGCCTCCTCGGCCATGGGGGCGGCATGTGGTGGTTGTGGTGCGGGCCATCTCGGGGATGCCCTTTCCTGGTATGGTGGCTTCCGTCTTCTTCAAATATGGATGCCTCCGCTGGTCCTGCCTCAGGTGACCTACGGTCAATGAAGTTGGTCCTAGTCGGAGGCTGGAGGTGGGGGATACCATCGAAGAAATCCTAGGCCACCTGTGCTAGCCATGACGGCGGCGATGCCCATGGGCATTGTACCCTTCCTAGAGGCACCGTCGAGGTTGCCCCTTTCCCTCTTACTTCCCCCCAACTCATATGTCGAGTGAAAACCCAAATCCTTTCCAGATCGAGCGGCATCGGTGCTTCGGGCATCGTCACCCTCTTCGGGGTGCCGTTCTTGGTGACCTCGCGGTAGATGTGGTGCCCTTGTTGTTTGTTAGTGGACGGTGGTGTGATTGGAGTCCACCTGGTGTTGGTGTGTTGGTGCTCATGTTTCCTTTGGATGCTCCTTGGCCATTCATGGATGGCAGAGCTTTGTGCTTCCCCTGACCTGGTACTCGGGACCCCCCTTCCTTTGTTGCCTGGTGTTCAGCAGTCCTGCCTTGCATTTACTTCTCCCCATGTGGAGATCCCCATCGGTACTAAAGCCCCACCGATGTGCTCGTCGTAACGTGGTGTTGGTCTCTATTTTTTTATTCTCGATGGCAATGGCACTAGTTCAATAATTTGTTCTCGGGGGAGCGTCTCCATCTTTCGATGGATCGGCGCCTTTCGTGCCAAGGAAAGGCCCCTTTTGAAGATGGAGGAGGGTGGAGACTTCGTGAGCTCCTCCCCACCTGTTTCCTCCTTCCGTCAAGGTCGGGCTGGTGTCGCTGTGGGGTTTTTGTTCCCGTCGGAGGGCTCCATCGTGTTGAACCTATTGTGTTCCTTAATTTTCTATCTTTGCTTGCTGTTTGGATGGAGCATGTTAGTTGGTTGCTCAACAACTTGTATCTTGTCGTTGTATTTTCGTTTTATGCTTGTAAGTTGCCGTTTGTTATCTCCTGGCCGGTCGATGGCTTTGTTAATTCAAAATCGGGCAAGGCTCGAGCTCTTCTTGGGCGGCTAAGTCTTTTCTCTAAAAAAAGTGAGCACCCCCAAATCAATAACACCTACCCCAAATAAAGACATGCATATCTTGGTCATCATGCTACATCAAGATATGTTAAATTCGTAACACCTCTGAATTTAACTTACATGTCTCTTATTTCTACCCCCTCCTCCCTCCTACATTGTACCCACCTTTATACATACCCATCCTTGATTTGATATTTCGTTCACTCGTGGTTGCCGTGTGCAACCTTTCCTTCTCTACTCGCATTTGTACTCGTTCTCAATAGGATAGAACACAAAAAATTTCATTTTGAATGCCACAGGGAGTCCAAAATATTGATAGGTTGTCTATCCTCTAAAATATATCAATCAAGATTTAGTGCATCACATGCTCGTGTATCTGAATGCATAATTTTCTTGTGTTCTTGATGCGGAGTAGGAGGCATGGGGAATTTTGCAATAGCAAGGTTTTTGAATGGGTCCTACAAGTAAGAATGAAGATCTTTGAGAGAGTAAGCTAGGTGATGGAGTTTTGGAATATGTGGTGTGGATCACCACACAGGCGCAATTGTAACGGCTCATAGTTTGACATGGTATCATCATCACGGCAAGGAAGTTTGACAAGGATTTCGTAGAAGATTTCATACTTGTACAACATGTCCTTTTCCTTCTCGGAACAAAAAAAATCATGTTCAACCGCTTTGCAACTAATAAGAAGAAATAAATTAGTAACCACAAATTAAGTTTAACCTTTTCATTTAAAAGAAAGCACATTGCCACCAGCCTCTGCAGCAGAGAAACTATAAAGACAACTATCGTACATGTAATCAATTGTTAGAGATACAACAGGCAAAGCAAACGATAAAGAACGAAATCAACACAAGGGACATGATATTTTAACATGGAAAACTCCTCCAACATGAAGGGGGAAAAACCACGGGTGCCAGCCAGCAAATCTTCGCTATATCGGGGGAGGTTATAAACATCGAGGATTTACAACTAATCAACTTATCCCGTGCGGCGGCTTACAAGAGGTATATATAACACAGGTGACCTAGATCTTCGGCCGAAAGCTAATGGTTACGGGCCTCGCTCCGCTTGCTCATCAGAAGTTAGCCTTTATCTTTATACTTGAATTTATATCACAACATAACATCAGTGAACACTCAAATTAGTTGCAACTAATAAAATAACTAAAGGCTCTACAAAGATCGGTGATTTGAAGTTGTAAATTTTTTCATAATAAAAACACAACTCAACTGAAAGTAGTATCATTATAGTTCGACCTGATGTTGATCCTATATAGGATCGGTATCTCTCCTTAATTAGGGCCTGGACTTGCAGGGAACATGTCTTGTTCATGTTTGTTGTGCAGTGCAGTATTAACATTCCGTATATATCTACTATATGTGCCACCCAATCTGTAAGCAGTAATTAATCACCGTACACAGCAAATTAACGTGAGTTCATGACCTAGCCTCCCTCGATGCACCCTTTCTGAGTTGTCAAGCACCCCAATGTATTCTACCATCTCCTGACCATTGCATTATCCCGTGGAGTACTCGTCGTCACCCGAATCAACAAGAAGAGCTGGTTACATTTGCAGCACACTGGCATCAACAACTTTAAATCACCGGAGTCCCTAATAACTACCTATAGATCGATCATGTGTCCAAATTAATGGCATACATAAAGAGCAAATTCGGCTAACCTGTGATTACAAAATTTGGTAAAACTGAGAGAATCCCTTACATTCCAGTCCATGACACATGTCTCTATCTCCATCATCAGTTTGGTGCCCCATTAACATGCATATCTGCTCTGCTTTTCAAGATCCACATGCACCCCGTGTGTCCTTAAAAGAAGCTCCCTTTCCTTCTCCCTGCTCATTCCACACATGCGCTCACAAAGATACCATCCAAAATTATATCGCCTTGCAGGCGATTGGAATTTCAAAACCTTTGGCTTTATGATCTTCATAGTCCACCAACGATGTGTTCAAACACCTTGGTGAATTTGTGTATGTGCTTGGACTTCTAGGAATAGGAGGAATGCGGAAGTTCACTATATCCATGCAATTTAGTGTATCACGAATCAAAGAATGAAGATCCCTGAGCTAACATGTAGAAGTATGATGTTCGTGTTGTGCTGGAAAAGAATTCTAAAAGTAGTCTCCTACTACGTATGCGACTTCTACCGGGCTGGACCAACAGGAAATATAATACAAACTAGGAGGCCAGAGGCGCGCCGTGACCCGTAGTCAGAATCAGCGTCGACGTGACCCGTAGTTAGAATCAAGGTCGTGGCACAGGGAGCGAGGCATGGCTAACATATTTATCGCGTTAGACTATGCTAGGTGTTTAATGTATCAGTATGCAACAATTGGATCAAGGCTAGTAAACTTTGCTTATAAAAGCATAGAAATACAAAATTTGAAAGTAGTCTCGCATGTGCAGATAAAGAAAACTAAAAATGGTCTTGCTATGTTGAACACCAATTTGGTTAACTATAATTATATAAACTAGTCGTCAACCCGTGCAACTGCACGGGCTAGAATTTGAAAGACTTTGTTAAATTTTCTTTGGCTTAATGTGCAAATTTAGAATGACTTTTACTTCTAGAAAGGTCATGCATAGAAAAACATAATGAGAACCTCATCCAAATGCCGTTCAGCTACCCACGAAGAGGTTAGCATGTAATTTTATTCCCTATTTTTCTCCATGTACCATTTATTAAAAAATCATCACTTGCTACATAGCTGCCTTACTACTATAGCCAAAGTAAGTTTAATATAGGATTTATCTTGAACATAGTCAGTGCAACATCATTAACTATTCTGGAACAAATTTAGATAACCATTTATTTATGAAGAACATTATGAGGATCAATTATTGTTTAAAAATAATAATATGCCTTCTTTTGTTTCTTTAATCATGAAGGTATTTTAGTATACTCCTGTAAATAAAACCATTCTATAAAAGTCATCAAGAACAAACATAAATTATCATGCTTGACACTTGATATCCTTCCAATGAAGTGAGAGGAAAAGAAGTTGCTAAAGAATGCGATATATGCAAGTGAGTAAGCAATGCCTATTAATTGAAGACACGCCTAATAAACTGGAATTGGACAAAAGTACAACTTAAGAAACTGGAAATAAGAGAACACCACTAATTTGAATACATGTTAAAACATGAATATGTATACAATTTTTTCCCATTGTGGACAGTATAGTATTACATGGTTGATGCTCTTAGATGATAATTTCATCCGTCTTTATGTGCAGAGTACATGGTAGTGTTTTGGTTGTATTGGAAAATAAGTTGATAAGAGTTTTCTTTGTCTTTGTAATGATATAATTAGTTGGTTAAAGAGGCAAATTTCAGAGTGCCCTGTCATTTAAATTCTGAAATATATAGCTGTCCAGAATTGGTATTGGCGCAATGATTGAACAAATTGAAACCAACTGAATTGAAAAATTGTTGGCCTTGTACCAATAGTTGTCATTGACATTCACACTTTAAATGGAAGTTTTCACCGATCATATAAATGCTTCTACTTATGTTTAGGTATGTGGTATATACTATATAGATAAAAGGAAGATACTATAGGCTTACGGACAAATATTTGGAACACATGACTTCATGATGGTGAATGTTCTTCATCATGCATTCACCATCACGAAGTCGTGTGTTCGTCCTTGGTCCCGCAATCTAGATCATAGCTTATGCATGTGTACCGTACAGATGGATGCCGATCTCTTTTATTGGTTTGGGTTCAAGGAGAGAAAAATGATTAATGATGCACTGAAATAAATGGATTAGTAGCATATATAGATGCTTTATTAAGAGCCAATAACAGATAATTTGTACTTCTTGAACAACTACGGTGTCACATACGAAAATATCATGCACCGCCATATGCATAGCTGCTTACCCATGCATCTATGTACCTCTGGTTGGACACAGCTGCATATTTTTTGTGAGATGCATCGACACCAGCTACTTGGGTGCTCGGCCAAGATCAACTTGTATATTGCCGCAATCCATGCATACTGAGAGAAACTGGAAAATTTAAGAAGAAAACAAACATATATTAATAAGCTAAAAAACAAACATAATCGAGTTACTATTTTAGGCTGGCTTTGCGCGATAAAATTATTAGCCAACATAAGGCCGATCAAATTATATGATATACATTAGGACTCCTGAACACTTTCATCTTACGTCCAGAAACACCAGATGTATATGTATCATTTTGAAAGATGCATTTTCTTTTTCTGTTGTAGGATTTGCACGAAGAGAGATAGGGAGGAGAGGAGACGTTTGCATGGATAGCAGTAGGTGTTGTACCAGTCTAGACTACAGATCGTAATCTTCTATGACTTTCTTTCTTGACGTGATCTTCTAGGACTCTTTTGTACACGATAAAAAAGCTTGTAATGAATTATGGATGATTATGTGAGAGGTCTATGATTATGCACAAATATATATGTTCTTTAAAAAAGCTCCACCAATGCATCTATTCAATAAAAGTTGTATGAAAGTTAACCTTGATAGGTCAGCGCGGCCAAACTGTAAACTACAGACCTCCTTCTCAATTAGGCAAATTATAGAAGTTCAAATTCTGTTTCTACAACACTAAAAGAACCAAAAATTATCAAATTGTTGATGCCCTTAACATAACATAACATAACAGATCAGATTGGCTAGAGAAAAGTAGGATCACCTAGAAAATTGTCAGAGCCGAGCTATGGCCAACGTCCAGCCGCCGGATCACATTCTCCATGATGTGGAGAAATCACGTGGAAGGTTGGAGCAGAAACCACTTCTCTATGTTGCAACCGACTAATCAATTTGTGGCAGTTCGGGACATGGTCATGGTATTGTCGGATCAAAATCGGCAATATCCTTTCTTGATTGAGCGCAAGTGAGCATAGTTACCTCTGATCAGTGAGATTGGACGTTCGGCAAGAAAAACTACAGCATATACTTACCTGCTAGGGCACATGAAGATATAGGCTACTATCCATCTTGCGCAGTTAGAACACTTATCCATTGGAGTTGGGTCAGAAATATGCCTGCCGGATTGAGTTTTCCCTGTAAGATCTAGGTGACGGCATCCATGGAGATATTTCTCTGTTTGTCCAGGCATGGGAGGTGGGATAAATTGAATAGGAAAGAGGAGTTGTGGAGGACGTAAGAATCACATTTTTTTTTTCTTTTCAGTTGTATGTAAGGTTTGTGGGAGGAGAGTTAGGAAGGAGAGCAATACGTGTTGCACACAAATGCCTATTCTAATCTGTTTTTTTAAGATAACTACCAATTGTAATCTGTTAGGACTCTCACGTCCACGCAACAAAGTTCTACCAATTTTTTTTTGAGGAAAAAATTCTGCCATCCTTATTAGATCGTAGCTCTAAATTAAGACCCTAAGGCTAAATTAAAAAAATTCTTTTAAGGAGGTACATGTGGGATACCACGCAAGGACTCTGTGGTACATCTCACGGCTGATATTTACTAATAAGGAGATCAAACGGACAGTATGATTATTTATCAAGGATTAACGTAGAGCTTCCGTTGGTGCTTTCAATTAGTAAATATAAGAAGGACAGATATAAAAGGACAGATATATTATAACGATATAATTCCAGCAATTCTTTCCAATCTCTACTACTCCCTCTGTTCATTTTTGTAAGTCGTTTAAGACAGCTAAAATTAAACTGTTTTAGGGATGTTGTCTTAAATATCTAAAAGGTCTTACAAAAGTGAATGGAAAGATACTTAAAAAGAATACAAGGTTCCCTCTCCCGTCTTATATTCTCCCCTTCGTGCGCCCCTTCCTCGCCCAACCTCTTTGCCCGTCTACCAAGTACAAACACGCCGAGATCTTGTGCTCATGCTGCTCTGAGAATGGTGAAATGTTGTTGCCGCTCTAACACGCCGGAATGGAGGTAGACGAAGCACTTTTTCTGGCGACAAACGCCTGGGCAACTAACCCTTGCTATTCTTTAGCTGGAATAAGCACTGCGCCAACAAACACAACACAACCCAGCCGGCTTTGTAGCCTGGGCAGCAACGTAGCGCCCACGTATCCATGCGCACGTACGCACTCAACAGAGCGATTCCCCCGGCCACGCGCACGACGCGCACTACACGCAGGACGCAACCTGCTCCACAGATCACCGCTAACTGCCTAGCTATAGCACACACACGCTACATACGTACGCCACACATGCACACACGCCACGCTTCTGCTGCGTCCCGCGTGTCCCGCGTGCACTCGACGCGTCCGATGAGTCCGACCGCACCAGTGCGTCCCGCACGTCTCACGCGGACCCGACGCGTCCAACGAGCCCGACCACACCATGCGCCGTCGCTTGTTCCAACATGAAACACTAGGAATAAAGCAAACCAAGTTGAGAAGGTAAAGCCATGTGAGATAATTGCATACAATGTCAGAAGGCTATGGGATGACTTCCGAGGGAAGGTGGATACAGTTGTGGCACCTGGAGAACAGCCTGCAATTGAAGTATGGACTAAAACGAGGGAAGGCTATGTCAATGTTAACACTGATGCAGCATTTCATGCTGAACTGGGAGGTGGAGCTTGGGGCTACGTTGCTAGATCGAGCCATGGGGAATTCATTGGCACGTGCGCGGGCAAACTGGAACACCTCGCTTCGCCACTCCAAGTGGAGGCAACGGCATGTCTGCAAACTATCGAAGTTGCGGCGGAGATGGACATTCACCGTGTTAGAGTTGTGTCGAATATTATGTATGAGGTAGGTTACAGTTGGACTTATAGTTGTATTGTGTTTAGATAAGATATGAAGTCATGTCCAAGTAGGACACTTGTATCTTAAGCCCCTCATATATAGTGGAGGTAGACACACGATGTAACATATGCCAATATAATAGCACTGGAACGCAGGGGAAACCGGCGACATATGCCGGCGTCCATGACGACCGGGTGCGGTCTTGTAGCGGTGTCATGGGGAAGAATGCCCATAGTCAGGCCTCGAGGATGTAGCCATATCGGTGTACCTCGTTAACAAATCTCGGTATCATACTTGTGTGATTGCTTGGTCCTCGGATGATCGACGGTTTGCCTTGAATTTATTCTAACAAGTGGTATCAGAGCAAAGTTTAAAGAGGACATTGATATTGATCTAGAGAATGGATCGTCGTCAGTTTGGTGCGAAGACGGTATGTGAAGAAATCAGTATCGATGTCGAGGACGATCGATTGAGAATTTTTATGCGGAAGCCGTCGGGTCGCTGCGATCAGACGAGATTGAAAAGAGCAATGGAGACAATGCAGTGTGTTTCTCGGTGAGATCGGATTGTTCCGATCAAGAGCGCGTGCGATCGTGCCGACACAGATAGAGCTTGGAAGGTGAGCCAGCAGCTGGAAGCAGTAATGCGGCAGCGGTACGTGGGCGCCAGGGGATACATCAGGCGGAGCGGTACGTGTGCAGACCAGCGTGATGGGCTGTGCTGGCTGAACCAGGCCCTAGCGGGGCGCACGACTGGATGAGATCCAGGCCGTTGTCAGCGCCCGTGTGGGTGGAGCTTGGAGCTGAGAACGAGATTTGTTTGGACAAAAATATTGGCACAAGGACCAAGGATTAGGCGTGATGCTATCCGAAAAAAAGAAAGAAATACAAGCCCAGAAGCTACATGTGACAGGGTTTTTTTTTTTGAATTTTTCATGTGACGGGTTGGAGTTTGACTAGCTAGCTTGTCATTGATCTCTTTTGGTACGTGCACACAGGAAGGCCACAAGGGATTTTATTTTGGTCTCCTTTGTTTGGTACACAATTTGTGTATGGATGGCAGTCAGGGTTGAGAATTTGGGATCCTGGAGCGCGTCATACAAGATCATGCAAATACAGGGCGTCCAAGAGATGCACAGAGGTGCAAGCAGTTGTCATGCAGGGTGGAGCATGACTGAAGTCGGATTTGTTCGGCTGGGTCGGACTGGACAGTCTGGCGGATCGACGCTAGTCGGTTGGAACAAAAGACGGTGGTGGGATAGGCGAGGACGACATAGCAGTGTGATGCTGATGGTGACCGACTTCTGGGCGTGGAAACATGTGAGTGCTTGTGTGACTTCGATAAGACTATGGCGCGGGGTTGATTCAAGGCGGTGTACACACAGTGTTTGAAGTCGACGAGGCGTGAGGGTGGACTGATCATCTACCATGGAGTCATGTTGAAGGTGAAACTGGATTGAGGGGCTACGGTATAAGGATCCAGGGAATCGAAGTCTATTCAGTGGGAAAAAGCGAGTGCCACGTAATTCGGACTGGAGCCCAGTGGTCTGATGAAAGCGTAAAACTCGTCATCGGTCAGTGATGTCGGTGGTACTCTGCAGTGGGGTTGAGTGGTGTGGGTTCGCGACCCTTGAGACTCAACCGGGACAGTAGAGGCTCGATGTGGTAATAGCGGAGAGGTGTGCGGCACGCACGGGACATGGAGACGGTCCAGGGCTCTGGTGGTCATACATGTGGTGAGACAACTGTAAATTTGACTCGGAATGACTACAAGCAATGGTGAAATTCCTTCAAGTTTCAGACAAGCCACTACTAGGGAAAATGCTATACACAGAGGTATAACAGTAGCGTTGGTCAAAACTCGGAGCTAGCGCTACTTAGTAGTAGCGCTTGTTGCAAAAACACACTACAACAATTATTTTAGCAGCAGCGCGTCTTCACAGAAAAACGCTACTACTAAAATTCCCTCACTAGTGCCGGTAGGCTAGGAATAGTAGCAGCGCTTCTACCAGAAGCACGCTACTGCTAAAAATATTGTAGCAGCGCGTTTCGGCTGTAGAGCGCTACTGCTATGTAAAAGAAAATAAATAGAAACATAAATAGAAAAGTAAATGAAAATGAAAAAAATAGAAAAAGGAGAAATGAAAAAAATAAAATGTAAAGAAAACAAAAGAAAAAGAAAAAGAAAACAGAAAGGGTTAGCTGCAGCGCGTTTCTTTGGTACACGCTGTAGCTACATTAACTATAGCGCGTTTCGGCAAAACGCGCTACTGCTAGTTTGACTGAAATCCCGGCAACCCGGGCTCAAAAATTTGCTAAGTCCTTTTCCCCCCTCTCTACTCCCCCCTGTCCCCCAACTGCTCCATCGCCGCCGTTGCCCTGCCACCTTCGACCACACCGGCACCGCCCAAGGCCCCCTTCGACCACACCGCCGCCGCCCGAGGCCGCCCCCTCGACTTCACAGCCGCCGCTCGAGGCCGTCGTCGACCTCACTGTCGCCTTCCTCGAGCTCGCCCCCGCCGCCCTCGACCTCACCGCCGCTGCCCGAGCCAGAGCCTGCCCTCACCGCCGACCGTAAGGCTATGCCTCTCCTGTCCCTACCCTCCTATTTCTCTCTGCTAGGGCAATTATATATATGTTGATACTGTGTTGATGTTCATATGAACCCTAGGTGTTCATATGAACCCTAGATTTTTTAGGGCAGTAGGCATTTTATAGCATTTAGGAAAAATGATTAGCAATTTTTTTAGGAAATTAGCTGGGGCAATTTTTATGAAAATTCCTAAACAGTAATTCCATTTAGCTTTAAACTAATAGAGCGTATATAAATAATAGTAGCATTTAGATTTAAATTAACAGAGGGTATAAACAAAAAACACTTAGCTATAAAAAATTATTTTGACTACGGACCTGAATTTGTTCCAAATTTCTCTTAAATGAAATTTGAATTATTTGGACTATGGACCTGAATATTTTTGAAGAAATTGGGTGTAGGTACTAAGGTCTTGCTGTGGAAATTCTAGTGAGGTCAAAAGGGTTGGAGAAAATGTAGTTCCTAGACTTTTAGCTTTAGACAAAAAACAAAAGTATTTAGCTATAAATAAAAAACAGTAGCTATGGCATTTAGCTATAAACAAAAAACAGAATTGTTTTTCTTTTCAAAAACTTGGTCAAACAGAATAGTAGCTATATGTCATTGATGTTCATTTGCATATTCCATTATTGTTGATTATATCTTTTCATTAAAGTGGCCATGTTATATGCAAATTCCTCAATAGTGTTTGCTCATGTTATATCTTTTCATTGAAGTTGTTCGATTGTGCCCAAGTGGCTTTGTTGTTTCCAGGGAATGATGCTGAGTGGCCTATGTTTTGCCGGAATGTTGAGTCATTTCTGTTCCGGCAAATTTCAGGTTCTCGATTTGTCCACTTTTTAGCAAAGGTCATGCCGAAATTTTCCGTGAATTTCGGCATGACTTGTGCTACAAACTAGAACATATCGAGTGCCCGGGATTTGCCGCACCAGGAAGGAGTCAACATTCCTGCAAAACAATAGTCCTTTTTTATGTCATTATTCATTTTATTAGGTCTAGAATTAATTGACTAGATTTAATCATAGGAAACATGGCTAGAACCGATGAAGGACAGGGTTCTGGTGATTGCGACGACGTCTACCGGGCGGCAGAGAATATTCTAGCCTTACCGACGATCAACCGATGTTGTTGCTGGGCCCATCGGTGGCATCGGGGATTGAGACCGACACGCAGACCGGTGCTGAGACTGAGACTGGCGCTGAGATTCAGACCGGCATCGAGACCGGCGCTGAGACCGATGCTGCCTCGGGGAGCGGAGCCGGTGTAGAACCGAAAGCAAAGAGGCACCGGGTTCCTAACAAACTCAGGACTACTAGACTGGTGGTCACGGAGGTGGACGATGGCAATTTTGAGCCAAAGGCGCCCGAGGAAGCGCGCGCGTGCTACGACAATCAAATAGGCTGCATCGTACGGACAACCGCCACCATCAACGATGAGAAACTACAGAAGATAGAAAATATGAGGAGCTCCCTCCTAAAGAAGTTTCACCAGATATTCTTGTTCCCGAGCCGGAATGAGAAGGATTATGAAGATCCAGACGATGACCCGGCAATGAAGAAGATAAACAAACACGCCATGACCAAGTTTAGCGACGCGTTGGCCGCCTGGAAAAATCGAGTGAAAGCAAAGATCAACGACGGGGAACCCTACTCCGAGATTGTAAAGGATAATCCGACAATCACAGAAGAGCAGTTTCAAATATTCAAGGAGGCTTGCGAGGCCGAAGCTGCCAAAAAAAAGTCTAAGTACATGAAGGGGCTTCAAAAGAGGAACATTGGGAGCCACCACCTAGTTAGTTTAGGTTCACGCTAATGCGAGAGAGGGATACGAACTCATGTACTCAAAATGATAGCTCTTCTCACGTATACCATTGTTTAGATCAAGGACTTGTATCGCTATTTTCGAGATGTTGACGAGAGACCACTTTGTGTTGGATGATGATTATGATGAGACTATTTGTATGTATATGCTATGATTACATTCGTGGTCTCGCAGGCATTTGTATGTGTATCATGATGACATTTCTATGTGCTAAAGATTCTTCTATAAAGCCTGTTCAAATACAAAACAAATATGCCACAAAAAAACAAAAAAACCTTTTAAATTAGCAGTAGCGAGTGTATAGAAGTTAGCAGCAGCGCATGATAGCAGTAGCGTTGTTGCAAAGGCGCTAGAGCTACTAGCAGTGCGAAGCTCAAGAAACAGCTGCTGCTACACTTGTGTAGCAGTGGCGCCAGGACCACGCTGCTACTGCTATATGTTAGCTATGGCGCTTATTAGTAGCGCCCTCCCTGCGCTCGATACACCTAAAACCCGCGCTGCTGCTAGCCTTTTCCCTAGTAGTGAGCGGTCAAGAAAGGAGCGGTGATGTTGAGTTCAGGTAACTCTTATGTGTGACATCCAATATATGAGTTGTACCTTTGGTCAGTGATCAGTGTGTGATTGCGTTGAACGGATACTCTGGAAGTTGGGAGCACAAACTAGAGTAACAAGGAACTTAATTTTGCTCAAGTGTTGACTGTGGTCAAGAAAATAAGGGACTACAAGTTGCAGGTGGAGTCATATGGAGTCTTTGGAGTAGCAACAGTGCTCATGGGATAAACTCAAGTTCAATGTACATGGAAGTTTGACGCATGGACGAATCCAAGGTGATGGAGAATATTCGCCAAGGTGGAGTTTGTTAGAGTTATGTCGAACATTATGTACGAGGTAGATTACAGTTGGACTTGTAGTTGTATTGTGTTTAGATAGGATATAGAGTCGTGTTTAAGTAGGACACTTATATCCTAGACCTCTTATGTTCCAGTTCAAAAAACAGTGGTGTGGAGATATTCACGCACACGGCACATCCCCCCTTCGCCTCCTCTTGAGCAGCCTCTCCCAGAACCATGTACCCGTATACTGCCATCCTCAAACACCCATCATCGCCGTTCCACCAGCCTTACACGCTTACACCATGTGCAGCTGGCTCCTCCGATCGAACGGGGCTCTTCTTCTTCTCAGCGCCTCTCGCTCAGGTTCGATCGAGGATCTTAATACCTCGACGCTGGAGACCGCACGCGATGGCCCCCGAGGAACCCATTCGACAACGACATGTCAAAATCAGTGAGCGGTTCGTCTAAGTTTTGTTTTACTACAGATCTATGTGGCAGTCATTGATAAGGGCGGTTGTTTCGCCATTGTAATTTGTTGTAAAACCTCGATTAGTTTCCTGAAATCCACCCATGAATCTGTAATTAGGGACTACTATTGACCTCTTGTTGATGCTGATTCGGTGGGCCGGGCTTCAAAACGGCAGGTCCGACAGGCGCGGGTCGCGAAGTGGATGAGGTGGTAGGTGTTGTAGGGCTAACAGGCGTGCGCTGCGAGGTGGAGCTAGATTGCTGGGATTCGGTTGAGGTGGGTGCGGTGTTGAAGCTGATCTGCCATGGGATCCTGGCAAGCCAGCGCGGGTGTCACATGAAGGAGTCCGTCAGTTTAGTGGGGTTGTGGGTCCTAAACAAGGAATCAGCAAGTGCAGGAGATAGGGACGGGCAGGGCTCGTCGTAGGTACGTGGGGGGCGAGAGATCCGAGAGATTTGGTCTAGGTCGCGACTGAGTAGGGGATCTGGTGTGGTCGTGGTGGATGTAGGCCAGGGTGTGGCGGGGTGTATGGAAAAACATGGATCAAAGATGAACAATGCTATATCATCATATACGCATACACTCACGCCTATGAATGCACACACGCACACCCTACCCCTAAACACCTTTGGCAGACCGAGCCGGCATATCATCTTGAGATTTACGAAGTCATTGTAGGCGCCTCGTCGTCGACGGGAACGTCTCCACCCACTAAAAGCGCATTGCCGGAAATCCCGAAATAAATCTAGGAATAATGTGAGCACCAAGACTTAACCCCTGGTGGGCTAGAGATACCACTGTCCCTCTAATCATCTAACCACATGTTGGTTTACAAATAACATGCCTAGTCACAATGACAGGGCGAGAATTCAAATCGTAGCACTGGTACCCCTTGTGTGCTAGTGGATAGCCAAGGAAATGCAGCGAGTCAAGCGAGGGCTCCATGGTAGCGGATGTGTTGGGGAAACGCAAGCAACCGAACACACATAGGTGGTCATACGTTGGGTGAGTGCCATAGAGAAGAAAGTATGGCATGTGTTGCATGATGGCTGGAAAGGGACGTGAGCAAGAACTTGATGTGGTTGGTAATGTGGATCTCCGAAGATTGGGTGGCGGAGGGGCCGCGCCGTGGGAGCAAACGTGAAAAGAGGAGCAAACTGTTAGACGGCGGCGGCGGTGCTATCGTTAAGGAGAGAGGGGTTGGAGCCAAAGATGAACGGCGGGAGGAGGTAGCGGAGGTGGCCGAGGATGTAGCAGCGGCAGGCGCCGTGGAGGAGAGGGAGTGCGGCGAGGTGGTGGAGCTTGTGGCGGCGGGTGAGGAGGAAGACTGGTTCTCGGCCATGGTGGGTTTCCTTGTGTGTGATACCAAGTTGGAGAGACTTCGAAGCACAGCAAGAGGTAGCCTTAGAAGATCACTACTGCTTTGTTTCAAGAGAGATGAAAATATTGCTGTCGCGGTATCGATTCCTAATTAGCTTAGTCAACAGTAAGGTGCAATCAAGCTGCGACTGAGACCATGATTTACTTGGTCATCTCATGGGGAAAGTAAGTACATGGAGAAGCTCTTAGGCTTTGTTGCTTGTAAGTAAGCCACGTTTATCAGCAATCTTGTGTTGATCAAAGGGTTTTGTACTCACTGAACGTCTCCATAAGAATCTTTATGTGAAGCAACAAGGAATTGTTTATGCCCACATATTTCTGCAGGATAAATGAGGATTTCATGGGCAATGAATCCCGTATCCACTTAGACACACTAACCAATTGACGGGGTGAGGGTAGAACATTCACGGTGATGGTCCATTTGCTTCTCATGGCAAAGAGCACCAGTAGATCCATGGCTGCAGATGCTAGTCTTTGCTACAACAATGGTGCTAGAAGAAAGAAGAAGGCCACATCGACATCCTGCGTCAAGGCCAGATTAGTTGATGGTACTGTTAACATCAGTGAGCGGTTGGTCTAAGTTTTGTGTTACTACATATCTATGTGGCAGTCATTGATAAAAGCAGTTGTTTTGCCATTGTAATTTGTTGTAAAACCTCGATTAGTTTCATGAAATCCACCCATCTATCTGTAATTAGGGACTACTATTGACCTCTTGTTGATGCTGATTCGGTGGGCCGGGCTTCAAAACAGTAGGTCTGACAAGCACGGGCCGCGAAGTGGATGAGGTGGTAGGTGTTGCAGGGTTGACAGGCGTGCGCTGCGAGGTGGAGCTAGATTGGTGGGATTCGGTTGAGGTGGGTGCGGCATCGAAGCTGATTTGCCGCGGGATCCGGGCGAGTCAGCGGGAGTGTCGCATGGAGGAGTCCGTCAGGTTAGACTGCTCATAGTGGGAGTAACATAGGTAGTAACATGCATGCCACATAGGCAAGAAATATGATGTGGCAAGTAATTAATGAGGAGAGATGCAAACGGAGTAACATAATATGTTACCATCACATAACGGTTTCCAATGTAAAATGAGTCTACAAAGTAATAAATGAAGTGCTCTATGTTACCACATCTATGACACTACCCACTATGGAGGTAGTAACATAGACTAGTAACATATGCATGTTACTAGTCTAAGTTACTCCCCACTATGACCAGCCTTAGTGGGGTGGTGGGTCATAAATAAAGAATCAGCGAGTGCAGGAGATAGGGACGAGCAGCGCTCTTTGTAGGTATGTGGGGGTGAGATATCCGAGAGATTTGGTCTAGGCCGCATCTGAGTAGGGGATCTGGTGTGGTCGTGGTGGATGTAGGCCAGGGTGTGGCGGGGTGTATGGAAAAAAATGGATACAGTACAGACACAAGCGCTCATACATACGTGCATACACTCACCCTATGAATGCACACACGCACACCCTCCCCCTAAACACCTTTGGCAAACTGAGGCGGCATATCATCTTGAGATTTACGAAGTCACCGTAGGCGCCTCGTCATCGACGGGAACGTCTCCTCCCACTGAAAGCGCATCGCCGGAAATCCCGAAATACATCTAGGAATAATGTGAGCACCAGGACTTAAACTCTGGTGGGCGCTGGAGATACCACTGTCCCTCTAACCATCCAACCACAGGTTGGTTCACAAATAACATTATTCAACTCCCGAATACCGGAGGAACACTTTGTGTGCTACCAAATGTCACAACGTAACTGGGTGATTATAAAGGTGCTATACAGGTGTCTCCGATGGTACTTGTTGAGTTGGCACAGATCGAGATTAGGATTTGTCACTCCGATTGTCGGAGAGGTATCTCTAGGCCCTCTCGGTAATGCACATCACTATAAGCCTTGCAAGCAAAGTGACTAATGAGTTAGTTACAGGATGATGCATTATGGAACGAGTAAAGAGACTTGCCGGTAACGAGATTGAACTAGGTATTGAGATACCGACGATCGAATCTCGGGCAAGTAACATACCGATGACAAAGGGAACAACGTATGTTGTTATGCGGTTTGACCGATAAAGATCTTCGTAGAATATGTGGGAGCCAATATGAGCATCCAGGTTCCGCTATTGGTTATTGACCAGAGACGTGTCTCGGTCATGTCTACATAGTTCTCGAGTTTATGAGTTTATGTGTTTAACGTTCGGTGACAATCGGTATTATGAGTTTATGTGTTTTGATGTACTGAAGGTAGTTCGGAGTCCCGGATATGATCACAGACATGATGAGGAGTCTCGAAATGGTCGAGACATAAAGATCGATATATAGGATGAGTATGTTTGGACATCGGAAAGGTTTCGAGAGAGTTCGGGCATATACCGGAGTACCGGGGGGTTACCGGAACCCCCGGGTGGTATATGGGCCCTAATGGGCCTTAGTGGAGATAGAGAGAGCCAGCCAATGAAGGCCGCGTGCCCCCTCCCCCTCTAGTCCGAATTGGACTAGGAAGGGGGGCGACACCCCCCTTTGCTTCCTCCCTCTCTCCCCCTTCCTTCTCTCCTAGTCCAACTAGGGAGGGGGGGGGGAATCCTACTCCCGGTGGGAGTAGGACTCCCTTTGGGGTGCGCCTAGGAGGTCGGCCCTCTCCCCCTCCTCCACTCCTTTATATATGGGGGACGGGGGAACCCCATAGACACACAAGTTGATCATTGATCTCTTAGCCGTGTGCGGTGCCCCCCTCCACCATAATTCACCTCGCTCATATCGTCGTAGTGCTTAGGCGAAGCCCTGCGGAGTAGCTTCATCATCACCGTCATCACGCCGTCCTGCTGACGAAGTTCTCCCTCGAAGCTCTACTTGATCGTGAGTCCGTGGGATGTCACCGAGCTGAACCTGTGCAGATCGCGGAGGTGACGTACGTTCGGTACTAGGATTGGTCGATCGTGAAGACGTACAACTATATCAACCGCGTTGTCATAATGCTTCTGCTTTCGGACTACGAGGGTACATGGACAACACTCTCCCCTCTCGTTGCTATGCATCACCATGATCTTGCATGTGCGTAGGAATTTTTTTTGAAAATACTACATTCCCCAATAGTGGCATCCGAGCCAGGTTTATGCGTAGATGTTATATGCACGAGTAGAACACAAGTGAGTTGTGGGCGATAATAGTCATACTTCTTACCAACATGTCATACTTTGATTCGGTGGTATTGTTGGATGAAGCGGCCCGGACCGACATTACGCGTACGCTTACGCGAGACTAGTTGTACCGACGTGCTTCACACACAGGTGGCTGGCTGGTGTCAGTTTCTCGAACTTTAGTTGAATCGAGTGTGGCTACACCCGGTCCTTGTTGAAGGTTAAAACAACACATACTTGACGAAAAATCATTGTGGTTTTGATGCGTAGGTAAGAATGGTTCTTGCTCAGCCCGTAGCAGCCACGTAAAACTTGCAACAACTAAGTAGAGGACGTCTAACTTGTTTTTGCAGGGCATGTTGTGATGTGATATGGTCAAGATATGATGCTAAATTTTATTGTATGAGATGATCATGTTTTGTAACGGAGTTATCGGCAACTCGCAGGAGCCATATGGTTGTCGCTTTATTGTATGAAATGCAATCGCCATGTAATTGCTTTACTTTATCACTAAGCGGTAGCGATAGTCGTAGAAGCAATAGTTGGCAAGACGACAATGATGCAACGATGGAGATCAAGGTGTCACGCTGGTGACGATGGTGATTATGACGGTGCTTTGGAGATGGAGATCAAAGGCACAAGATGATGATGGCCATATCATATCACTTATATTGATTGCATGTGATGTTTATCCTTTATGCATCTTATTTTGCTTAGTTCGGCGGTAGCATTATAAGATGATCTCACTAAATTTCAAGGTACAAATGTTCTCCCTGAGTATGCACCATTGTGAAAGTTCGTCGTGCTGAGACACCATGTGATGATCGGGTGTGATAAGCTCTACGTTCACATACAACGGGTGCAAGCCAGTTTTGCACACGCAGAATACTCTGGTTAAACTTGACGAGCCTAGCATATGCAGATATGGCCTCGGAACACTGAGACCGAAAGGTTGAGCGTGAATCATATTGTAGATATGATCAACACACTGATGTTCACCATTGAAAACTACTCCATCTCACGTGATGATCGGACATGGTTAAGTTGATATGGATCACGTGATCACTTAGATGATTAGAGGGATGTCTATCTAAGTGGGAGTTCTTTAGTAATATGATTAATTGAACTTTAATTTATCATGAACTTAGTACCTGATAGTATTTTGCATGTCTATGTTGTTGTAGATAGATGGCCCGTGCTGTTGTTCCATTGAATTTTAATGCGTTCCTAGAGAAAGCTAAGTTGAAAGATGATGGTAGAAACTACACAGACTGGGTCCGTAACTTGAGGATTATCTGCATTGCTGCATAGAAGAATTACATCCTGGAAGCACCGCTAGATGCCAAACCCGCTGCAGGAGCAACACCAGATGTTATGAACGTCTGGCAGAGCAAAGCTGATGACTACTCGATAGTTCGGTGTGCCATGCTTTACTGCTTAGAACCGGGACTTCAACGACGTTTTGATCGTCATGGAGCATATGAGATGTTCCAGGAGTTGAAGTTAATATTTCAAGCAAATGCCCAGATTGAGAGATATGAAGTCTCCAATAAGTTCTACAGCTGCAAGATGGAGAAGAATAGTTTTGTCAGTGAACATATACTCAAAATGTCTGGGTATAATAATCACTTGATTCAACTGGGAGTTAATCTTCCTGATGATAGTGTCATTGACAGAATTCTTCAATCACTGCCACCAAGCTACAAGAGCTTCGTGATGAACTATAATATGCAAGGGATGGATAAGAAAATTCCCGAGCTCTTCGCAATGCTAAAGGCTGTGGAGGTAGAAATCAAGAAGGAGCATCAAGTGTTGATGGTCAACAAGACCACCAGTTTCAAGAAAAAGGCTAAAGGGAAGAAGGGGAAATTCAAGAAGAACGGCAAGCAAGTTGCTGCTCAAGTGAAGAAGCCCAAGTCTAGACCTAAGCCTCGGACTGAGTGCTTCTACTGCAAAGGGACTAGTCACTGGAAGCGGAACTGCCCCAAGTATTTGGCGGATAAGAAGGATGGCAAAGTGAAAGGTATATTTGATATACATGTTATTGATGTGTACCTTACTAATGCTTGTAGTAGCGCCTGGGTATTTGATACTGGTTCTGTTTCTCATATTTACAACTCAAAACAGGAGCTACAGGTTAAACGAATATTGGCTAAGGATGAGGTGACGATGTGCGTCGGAAATGGTTCCAAGGTTGATGTGATCGCCGTCTGCACGTTACCTTTACATCTACCTTCGGGATTAGTTTTACACCTGAATAATTGTTATTTGGTGCCAGCGTTGAGCATGAACATTATATCTGGATCTTGTTTGATGTGAGACGGTTATTCATTTAAATCAGAGAATAATGGTTGTTCTATTTATATGAGTAATATCTTTTATGGTCATGCACCCTTGAAGAGTGGTCTATTTTTGTTGAATCTCGATAGTAGTGATACACATAATCATAATATTAAAGCCAAAAGATGTAGAGTTGATAATGATAGTGCAACTTATTTGTGGCACTGCCGTTTGAGTCATATTGGTGTAAAGCGCATGAAGAAACTCCATTCTGATGGACTTTTGGAATCACTTGATTATGAATCACTTGATACTTGCGAACCATGCCTCATGGGCAAGATGACTAAACCTCTATTCTCCAGAACAATGGAGCGAGCAACAGATTTGTTGGAAATCATACATATTGATGTATGTGGTCCGATGAATGTTGAGGCTCGTGGCGGGTATCGTTATTTTCTCACCTTTCAGCAGATATGGGTATATCTACTTTATGAAGCATAAGTCTGAAACATTTGAAAAGTTCAAATAATTTCAAAGTGAAGTGGAAAATCATCGTAATAAGAAAATAAAGTTTATACGATCTGATCATGGAGGAGAATATTTGAGTTATGAGTTTGGTCTTCATTTGAAACAATGTGGAATAGTTTCGCAACTCACACCACCCGAAACACCACAGCGTAATGGTGTGTCCGAATGTTGTAATCGTACTTTACTAGATATGGTGCGATCTATGATGTCTCTTACTGATTTACAGATATCGTTTTGGGGTTATGCTTTATAGACAGCTGCATTCACATTAAATAGGGCACCATCTAAATCCATTGAGACGACACGTTATGAACTGTGGTTTGGCAAGAAACCAAAGTTATCGTTTCTTAAAGTTTGGAGCTGCGATGCTTATGTGAAAAAAAGCTTCAACCTGATAAGCTCGAACCCAAATCGGAGAAATGTGTCTTCATAGGATACCCAAAGGAGACTAAAGGTTACACCTTCTATCATAGATCCGAAGGCAAGACATTCGTTGCTAAGAATGGATCCTTTCTAGAGAAGGAGTTTCTCTCAAAAGAAGTGAGTTGGAGGAAAGTAGAACTTGATGAGGTAACTGTACCTGCTCCCTTATTCGAAATTAGTTCATCACAGAAATATGTTCCTGTGATTCCTACACAATTAATGAGGAAGCCAATGATGATGATCATGTAACTTCAGATCAAGTTACTACGAACCTCATAGGTCAGCCAGAGTAAGATCTGCAACAGAGTGGTATGGTAATCCTATTATTGAGGTCATGTTACTTGACCATGACGAACCTACAAACTATGTGGAAGCGATGATGAGCCCAGATTCCGTGAAATGGCTTGAGGCCATGAAATCTGAGATGGGATCCATGTATGAGAACAAAGTGTGGACTTTGGTTGACTTGCCCGATGATTGGCAAGCCATAGAGAATAAATGGATCTTCAAGAAGAAGACTGACGCTGACGGTAATGTTACTATCTAGAAAGCTCGACTTGTTGCAAAAGGTTTTCGACAAGTTCAAGGAGTTGACTATGATGAGACCTTCTCACCCATAGCGATGCTTAAGTCTGTCCAAATCATGTTAGCAATTGCTGCATTTTAAGATTATGAAATTTGGCAAATGGATGTAAAGACTGCATTCCTGAATGGATTTTTGGAAGAAGAGTTGTATATGATGCAACCTGAAGGTTTTACCGATCCAAAGGATGCTAACAAAGTGTGCAAGCTCCAGCGATCCATTTATGGACTGGTGCAAGCATCTCGGAGTTGGAATAAACGTTTTGATAGTGTGATCAAAGCATATGGTTTTATACAAACTTTTGGAGAACCTGTATTTACAAAAAAGTGAGTGGGAGCTCTGTAGCATTTCTAATATTATATGTTGATGACATATTGTTGATTGGAAATTATATAGAATTTCTGGATAGCATAAAAGGATACTTGAATAAGAGTTTTTCAATGAAAGACCTCGGTGAAGCTGCTTATATATTGGGCATTAAGATCTATAGAGATAGATTAAGACGCTTAATTGACTTTCACAAAGCACATACCTTGACAAAGTTTTGAAGAAGTTCAAAATGGATCAAGCAAAGAAAGGGTTGTTGCCTATGTTACAAGGTGTGTAGTTGAGTCAGACTCAATGCCCGATCACTTCAAAAGATAGAGAGAAAATGAAAGGTGTTCCCTATGCTTCAGCCATAGGCTCTATCATGTATGCAATGCTGTGTACCAGACCTGATGTGTGCCTTGCCATAAGTTTAGCAAGGAGGTACCAAAGTAATCCAGGAGTGGATCACTGGACAGCGGTCAAGAACATCCTCAAATACCTGAAAAGGACTAAGGATATGTTTCTCGTTTATGGAGGTGACAAAGATCTCGTTGTAAATGGTTACGTCGATGCAAGCTTTGACACTGATCTGGATGACTCTAAATCACAAACCGGATACGTGTTTATATTGAATGGTGGAGCTGTAAGTTCGTGCAGTTCTAAAAAAAGCGTCGTGGCAGGATCTACGTGTGCAGCGGAGTACATAGCTGCTTCGGAAGCAGCAAATAAAGGAGTATGGATGAAGGAGTTCATATCCGATCTAAGTGTTATACCTAGTGCATCAGGTCCAATGAAAATCTTTTGTGACAATACTGGTGCAATTACCTTGGCAAAGTAATCCAGATTTCACAATAGAACCAAGCACATCAAGAGACGCTTCAATTCCATCCGTGATCAAGTCAAGGAGGGAGACATTGAGATTTGCAAGATACATACGGATCTGAATGTTGCAGACCCGTTGACTAAGCCTCTCTCGCGAGCAAAACATGATCAGCACCAAGACTCCATGGGTGTTAGAATCATTACTGTGTAATCTAGATTATTGACTATAGTGCAAGTAGGAGACTGAAGGAAATATGCCCTAGAGCCAATAATAAAGTTGTTATTTATATTTCCTTATATCATGATAAATGTTTATTATTTATGCTAGAATTGTATTAACCGGAAACATAGTACATGTGTGAACATATAGACATACAAAGTGTCACTAGTATGCCTCTACTTGATACTAGCTTGTTGAATCCAAGATGGTTAAGTTTCCTAACCATATACATGAGTTGTCATTTGATTGACGGGATCACATCATTAGAGAATGATGTGATTGGCTTGACCCATTCTATTAGCTTAGCATTTGATCGTTTAGTATATTGTTATTTCTTTCTTCATGACATATACATGTTCCTGTGACTATGAGATTATGCAACTCCCGAATACCGAAGGAACACTTTGTGTGCTACTGACACGTCCATTTTGCATCATGCTTTTAGATTGATATTTATTGCATTATGGGTTGTTATTACACATTATGCCACAATACTTATTCCTTTTCTCTCCTATTTTACAAGGTTTACATGAAGAGGGAGAATGTCGGCAGCTGGAATTCTGGGCTGGCAAAGGAGCAAATATTATAGACCTATTCTGCACAGCTCCAAAATTCCTGAAACATCACGGAGGCACATTTTGGAATATATAAAAAAAATACTGGAGAAAGAATCAACCAGAGGGGATCCATACCCTGGCCACGAGGGTGGGGGCGCGCCCTACCCCCTGGCGCGCCCCCTGCCTCGTGGGCCCCTTGGCAGGCCTCCGAGGCCCATATTCTGCTATATGAAGTCTTTTACCCTGAAAAAAAATCATAAGCAAGCTTTCGGGACAAAACTCCACCGGCACGAGGCGGAACCAATCTAGGGCTCCGGCGGAGCTGTTCTGCCGGGGAAACATCCCTCTGGGAGGGGGAAATCATCGCCGTCGTCATCACCAACGATCCTCTCATTGGGAGGGGGTCAATCTCCATCAACATCTTCACCAGCACCATCTCCTCTAAAACCCTAGTTCATCTCTTGTATCCAATCTTTGTCCCAAAACCTCAGATTGGTACCTGTGGGTTGCTAGTAGTGTTGATTACTCCTTGTAGTTGATGCTAGTTGGCTTATTTGGTGGAAGATCATATGTCCAGATCCTTTATGCATATTAATACCCCTCTGATTATGAACATGAATATGATTTGTGAGTAGTTACGTTGTTCCTGAGGACATGGGAGAAGTCTTGTTATAAGTAGTCATGTGAATTTGGTATTCGTTCTATATTTTGATGAGATGTATGTTGTCTCTCGTCTAGTGGTGTTATGTGAACTTCGACTACGTACATGACACTTCACCATTGTTTGGACCTAGAGGAAGGCATTGGGAAGTAATAAGTAGATGATGGGTTGCTAGAGTGACAGAAGCTTAAACCCTAGTTTATGAGCTGCTTCGTAAGGGGCTGATTTGGATCCATATGTTTCATGCTATGGTTAGGTTTACCTTAATACTTCTTTTGTAATTGCGGATGCTTGCAATAGGGGTTAATCATAAGCGGGATGCTTTTCCAAGAAAGGGCAGTACCCAAGCACCGGTCCACCCACATACCAAATTATCAAAGTACCGAACGCGAATCATATGAAACTAGCTTGACGATAATTCCCATGTGTCCTCAAGAGCGTTTTCCTTCATATAATAGTCTGTCCAGGCTTGTCCTTTGCTACAAAAAGGATTCAGCCATATTTCTACACCTTGTTTACTTTCGTTACTTGTTACCCATTAGAAATTACCTTGCCACAAAACTATCTGTTACCGATAATTTCAGTGGTTGCAGAGAATACCTTACTGAAAACCGCTTGTCATTTCCTTCTGCTCCTTGTTGGGTTCGACACTCTTACTTATCAAAAGTACTAAGATAGATCCCCTATACTTGTAGGTCATCAAGAATCTTTTCTGGCGCCGTTGCCGGGGAGTGAAGCGCCTTTGGTAGGTGGAATTTGGTAAGGAAAATTTATATAGTGTGCTGAAATTTACTGTCACTTGTTACTATGGAACATAATCCTTTGAGGGGCTTGTTCGGGGTATCTTCACCCCGACCAGTAGAGCAAAGAGTTTCTCCTCAACCTACTGAACCTACTAATAATGTTTACATTGAAATTCCTTCGGGTATGATAGAGAAACTTCTAGCTAATCCTCTCATAGGTGATGGAACATTGCATCCCGATTTGCACCTAATCTATGTGGATGAAGTTTGTGGATTATTTAAGCTTTCAGGTATGCCCGAGGATGTTATCAAGAAGAAGGTCTTCCCTTTATCTTTGAAGGGAAAGGCATTGACATGGTTTAGGCTATGTGATGATATGGGATCATGGAACTACTTGAAATTGGAATTTCATCGAAGTTTTATCCTATGCATCTTGTTCATCGTGATCGCAACTATATATATATATATATATATATATATATATATATATATATATATATATATATATATATATATATATATATATATATATATATATTGGCCTCGTGAAGGAGAAAGCATCACTCAAGCTTGGGGCAGGCTTAAGTCAATGTTATATTCATGCCCCAATCATGAGCTCTCAAGAGAAATTATTATTCAAGAAATTTATGCTCGGCTTTCTCTCAATAATCGCACCATGCTCGATACTTCTTGTACTGGCTCTTCTATGATGAAGACTATTGAATTCAAATGGGATTTATTGTAAAGAATTAAACGCAACTCTGAAGATTCGGATCTCGGTGAAGGTAAGGAGTCGGGTATAACACCCAAGTTTGATTGTGTTAAATCTTTTATGGATACCGATGTTTTCCGTGAATTTTGCACTAAATATAGACTTGACTCTGAGATAGTAGCTTCTTTCTGTGAATCCTTTGCTACTCATGTTTATATCCCTAAGGAGAAGTTGTTTAAATATAATCCTCCCATTGAAGTAAAAGTAGTTGCACCTATTAAAGTTGAAGAAAAGACTATCACTTATAATGTTGATCATGTTGTTCCTACTTCTTATATTGAGAAACCAGATTTCCCTGTTAGAATAAAGGATCATACTAAAGCTTCAACTGTGGTTCGTAAGAGTAATACTAGAACACCTACACCCCCTGAGCAAATTAAAGTTGAACCTAGTATTGCTATGGTTAAAGATCTCTTGGCTGATAATATTGATGGGCATGTTATTTACTTCTGTGATGAAGCTGCTAGAATTGCTAGACCTGATACTAAAAAATAAACATAGACCTGTTGTAGGCATGTCTGTTATTTCTGTTAAAATAGGAGATCATTGCTATCATGGCTTATGTGATATGGGTGTAGTGCAAGTGCAATACCTCATTCCTTATACAAAGAAATTATGCATGATATTGCACCTGCTGAGATAGAGGAAATTGATGTTACAATTAAGCTTGCCAATAGAGACACTATTTCACCAGTTGAGATTGTTAGAGATGTTGAAGTCTTGTGTGGGAAAGTTAAATATCCTGCTGATTTTCTTGTTCTTGGTTCCCCACAAGATAACTTTTGTCCCATTACTTTTGGTAGACCCTTCTTGAATACTGTTAATGCTAGGATAGATTGCAAAAAGGATGTTGTTACTATTGGTTTGGGGGATATGTCTCATGAGGTTAATATTGCTAAATTTCATAGACAACCCCATGATAAAGAATTGCCTAGTAAAGATGAAATTATTGGTCTTGCTTCTATTGTCGTGCCTCCTAATGATCCTTTATAACAATATTTGCTCGACCATGAAAATGATATGTTTATGAATGAAAGAAGGTAAATGGATGAAGTATTCTTTAAACAGGGACCTATTTTGAAACACAACTTGCCTATTGAAATCCTAGGGGATCCTCCTCCACCCAAGGGTGATCCCGTGTTTGATCTTAAACCATTACCTGATACTCTTAAATATGCTTATCTTGATGAGAAAAAGATATATCTTGTTATTATTAGTGCTAACCTTTCAGAGCATGAAGAAAAGAAATTATTGAAAACTCTGAAGAAGCACCGTGCTGCTATTGGAAATACTCTTGATGATCTTAAGGGCATTAGTCCCACTTTATGTCAGCACAAAATAAAACTGGAGAAAGACGCTAAACCAGTTGTTGATCACCAACGATGGTTAAATCCTAATATGAAAGAAGTGGTAAGAAAAGAAATACTAAAGCTTCTGGAGGCAGGTATAATTTATCATGTTGCTGATAGTCAGTGGGTAAGTCTTGTCCATTGTGTCCCTAAGAAGGGAGGTATTACTGTTGTTCCTAATGATAAATACGAATTGATCCCACAAAGAATTATTACAGTTTATAGAATGGTAATTGATTTCCACAAACTAAATAAAGCAACCAAAAAGGATCATTACCCTTTACCTTTTATTGATCAAATGCTAGAAAGATTATCCAAACATACACATTTTTGCTTTCTAGATGGTTATTCTGGTTTCTCTCAAATACCTGTGTCAAAACAGGATCAAGAAAAGACCACTTTTTCTTGCCCTTTCCGTACTTTTGCTTATAGACGTATGCCTTTTGGTTTATATAATGCACCTGCTACCTTTCAAAGATGCATGATGGCTATATTCTCTGATTTTTGTGAAAATATTGTTGAGGTTTTCATGGATGATTTCTCCGTATACGGAACTTCTTTTGATGATTGCTTGAGCAACCTTGATAGAGTTTTGCAGAGATGTGAAGAAACTAATCTTGTCTTCAATTGGGAGAAGTGCCACTTTATGGTTAATGAAGGTATTGTCTTGGGGCATAAAATTTTTGAAAGAGGTATTGAAGTTGATAAAGCTAAAGTTTATGCTATTGAAAAGATGTCGTGTCCTAAGGACATTAAAGGTATAAGAAGTTTCCTTGGTCATGCCGGTTTTTATAGGAGGTCCATTAAGGACTTCTCAAAAATTTCTAGGCCTTTGACTAACCTCTTACAAAAAGATGTTCCTTTTGTCTTTGATGATGATTGTGTAGAAGCATTTAAAATACTTAAGAAAGCCTTGATTTTTGCACCTATTGTTCACCCACCTGATTGGAATTTACCCTTTAAAATTATGTGTGATGCTAGTGATTATGCTGTAGGTGTTGTTCTAGGACAAAGAGTTGATAAGAAATTAAATGTTATCCAATATGCTAGTAAAACTCTAGACAGTGCCCAGAGAAATTATGCTACTACTGAAAAAGAATTTTTAGCGGTTGTATTTGCTTGTGATAAGTTCAGACCATATATTGTTGATTCTAAAGTAACTGTTCGCACAGATCATGATGCTATTAAATACCTTATGGAAAAGAAAGATGCTAAACCTAGACTTATTAAATGGGTTCTCTTGCTACAAGAATTTGATTTGCATATTATTGATAGAAAGGGAGCTGAGAACCCCGTTGCAGACAACTTATCTAGGTTAGACAATGTTCTTGATGACCCACTACCTATTGATGATAGCTTTCCTGATGAACAATTAGCTGTCATAAATGCTTCTCGCACTGCTCCATGGTATGCTAATTATGCTAATTACATTGTTGCTAAATTTATGCCACCTAGTTTCACATACCAACAAAATAAAAAGTTTTTCTATGATTTAAGACATTACTTCTGGGATGACCCACACCTTTATAAAGAAGGAGTAGATGGTGTTATTAGACGTTGTGTACCAGAGCATGAACAGGGACAGATCCTACGCAAGTGTCACTCCGAAGCTTATGGAGGACACCACGCTGGAGATAGAACTGCACATAAGGTATTGCAATCCGGTTTTTATTGGCCTACTCTCTTCAAAGATGCTCGTAAGTTTGTCTTGTCTTGTGATGAATGTCAACAAATTGGTAATATTAGTAGACGGCAAGAAATGCCTTTGAACTATTCACTTGTTATTGAACCATTTGATGTTTGGGGCTTTGATTATATGGGACCGTTTCCTTCCTCTAATGGGTATACACATATTTTAGTTGTTGTTAATTACGTTACTAAGTGGGTAGAAGCTATTCCAACTAGTAGTGCTAATCATAACACCTCTATTAAGGTGCTTAAAGAAGTTATTTTTCCGAGGTTTGGAGTCCCTAGATACTTAATGACTGATGGTGGTTCACATTTTATTCATGGTACTTTTCGTAAAATGCTTGCTAAGTATGATGTTAATCATAGAATATCATCTCCATATCACCCGCAGTCTAGTGCTCAAGTAGAGCTTAGTAATAGAGAGCTCAAATTAATTTTGCAAAAGACTGTTAATAGATCTAGAAAGAATTGGTCCAAGAAACTTGATGATGCCTTATGGGCCTATAGAACTTCATATAAAAATCTTATGGGTATGTCTTCGTAAAAAATGGTTTACGGGAAAGCATATCACTTACCTCTCGAACTAGAACATAAGGCATATTGGGCCATTGAAGAGCTCAATTATGATTTCAAACTTGCCGGTGAGAAGAAGCTATTTGACATTAGCTCACTTGATGAATGGAGAACCCTGGCCTATGAGAATGCCAAACTATTTAAAGAAAAAGTTAAAAGATGACATGACAAAAGGATACAGGAGCGTGAGTTTAATGTAGGTGATTATGTGTTGCTATTCAACTCTCATTTAAGATTTTTTTGCAGGAAAAATTCTCTCTAAATGGGAAGGTCCTTACATTATCGAGGAGGTCTATCGTTCCGTTGCCATAAAAATCAACAACTTCGAAGGCACAAACCCGAAGGTGGTGAACGGTCAAATAATCAAACATTATATCTCAGGTAATCCTATAAATATTGAAACTAATGTTATTGAAACCGTAACCCCGGAGGAATACATAAGGGACACTTCCCAGAACGTTTCAGACTCCGAAAAGGAATAGGTACGTCGTACGGTAAGTAAACCGACTCCAAAACAGTTCTAATGGCAATTTTTCTCCGATTTGGAATATTTAATAAAATAGGAAAATAAGAAGTAGTCCGGGAAGGACACGAGGCGTCCACCAGGGTGGAGGGCGCGCCCTACCCCCCTGGGTGCGCCCCGTGCCTCGTGGGCACCTCGTGTGCCCTTCGGACCCCGTTTTCTTGCAGGATACTTCTTTCGGTCGGTAAAAGTTCATTATATAAACTCCCGAAGGTTTTGACCACCTTACCACTCAAATATCCTCTATTTTTCTTTCGAGTTGTTTCTGCCGCAGGTTGGAGCAAGATGTCATCTCAGGATTCCGACGGAGAGAGCTATGTCTCACATCTCGTTGTTGACCCAAAGACCTATGGGGACCTATCTCCTTGTGGTCGAACTACGGATGATGAGGAGGATGCTCATTTGATGAGGATCAATGATTCAAGTTCGGAGGAGGAGGATGTCCCTCTACCTCAACCTAGGGATATGCACGTGAAGTTCAAGAAGTCTAGTCTTCCTAAGAGGGCTAATCTGTCTAACAACCGATCTATTCCTTCTCGTTTTCGGCAGAAAAGCAAAGGAGAGTTATGTGACAAGATCTTGACACTGGAATCGGAGGTTGATGATTTAAAGGAGGAAATTTCTCTTCTCAATTACAGTATGAAAGATATGAAGGCACAATTGCCATCGTCAACAACTCCATCATCACCACCTACGAAGGAGACATAATTACACGGGTATGGGCACTCCCCTTGGCAACTGCCAATCTTGGGGGAGGTGCCCCGGTATCGTATAACCATCACACTCCTATCTTTACCGTTTTTTCTTATTTTGATCCTTTTAGTAATATCTTGATCTAGTAAAATAAAGTTTTAGTATGATCTAGTTTTGAGTTTTGCTTTATGATCCTTCTATGTAATCAAGTCCATGAGCTATATATAATAAAGATTAGCTTTGAGTCGAGGGCTTGGTAATCTTGCTATGATTTTGAGGGAATAAAAGAAAAAGAAAGGACAAAAAGAAATAAAAGAGATCATATTGATCTTATGGAGAGTAATGACTTCACATATAAAGAGTATGATGAATAAAAGTTATTGAGAGTTGACAAACATAGTTTTGGTCATCGTTGCAATTAATTTGGAAGTAATAAAAAAAGAGAGGTTTTCACATATAAATATACTATCTTGGACATCTTTTATGATTGTGAGAACTCATTAAAATATGACATGCTAAAGAGTTGATGTTGGACAACGAAGACAACCTAATGGTTATGTTTTCTTATATCTGAAATAAAGTATATTGTCATGGATCATTCAACATGTTGAGCTTGCCTTTCCCTCTCATGCTAGCCAAATTCTTTGCACCAAGTAGAGATACTACTTGTGCTTCCAGATATCCTTAAGCCCGATTTTGCCATGAGAGTCCACCATATCTACCTATGGACCGAGTAAGATCCTTCAAGTAAGTTGTCATCGTTGTATGCAATACAAATTGCTCTCTAAATATGTATGATTTATTAGTGTGGAGAAAATAAGCTTTATACGATCTTGTGATATGGAAGCAATAAAAGTGACGGACTGCATAATAAAGGTCCATATCACAAGTGGCAATATAAACTGACGTTCTTTTGCATTAAGATTTCGTGCATCCAACCATAAAAGCACATGACAACCTCTGATTCCCTCTGCGAAGGGCCTATCTTTTACTTTTGTCTTATACCTTATGCAAGAGTCATGGTGATCTTGACCTTTCCTTTTTACATTTTATCCTTCGGCAAGCACATTGTGTTGGAAAGATCCTGATATATATATATATATATATATATATATATATATATATATATATATATATATATATATATATATATATATATATATATATATCCAATTGGATGTAAGTTAGCATGAACTATTATTATTGACATTACCCTTGAGGTAAAAGGTTGGGAGGCAACACTATGAGCCCCTATCTTTCTCTGTGTCCGATTTAAACTCCATAACCATAAGTATTGCGTGAGTGTTAGCAATTGTGAAAGACTAAATGATAGTTGAGTATGTGGACTTGCTGAAAAGCTCTTATATTGACTCTTTCCGATGTTATGCTAAATTGCAATTGCTTCAATGACCGAGATCATAGTTTGTTAGTTCTCAATGAAGTTTCTGATTCATACTTGACATGAAGAATAGATTATTACTTGAGCATAAGAATTCATATGACAATATCTATATATGTTGCTGTTATAAGAATGATCATGATGCCCTCATGTCCGTATTTTTAGTTATCGACACCTCTATCTCTAAACATGTGGACATATTTTTCGTTATCGCGGCTTCCGCTTGAGGACAAGCGAGGTCTAAGCTTGGGGGAGTTGATACGTCCATTTTGCATCATGCTTTTATATCGATATTTATTGCATTATGGGTTGTTATTACACATTATGCCACAATACTTATGCCTTTTCTCTCCTATTTTACAAGGTTTACATGAAGAGGGAGAATGCCAGCAGCTGGAATTCTCAGATGGAAAAGGAGCAAATATTAGAGACCTATTCTGCATAGCTCCAAAAGTCCTGAAACATCACGGAGGCACGTTTTGGAATATATAAAAAATATTGGAGAAAGAATCAATCGGAAGGGGCCCACACCCTGGCCACGAGGGTGGGGGACGCGCCCTACCCCCTGGGCGTGCCCCCTGCCTCGTGGGGCCCCTGGCAGGCCTCCCATGCCCATCTTCTGCTATATGAAGTCTTTTACCCTGGAAAAAAATCATCAGCAAGCTTTCGGGACGAAACTCCGCCGCCACGAGGCGGAACTTTGGCGGAACCAATCTAGGGCTCCAGCGGAGCTGTTCTGCCGGTGAAACATCCCTCTGGGAGGGGGAAATCATCGCCATCGTCATCACCCACGATCCTCTCACCGGGAGGGGGTCAATCTCCATCAACATCTTCACCAGCACCATCTCCTCTAAAACCCTAGTTCATCTCTTGTATCCAATCTTTGTCCCAAAACCTCAGATTGGTACCCGTGGGTTGCTAGTAGTGTTGATTACTCCTTGTAGTTGATGCTAGTTGGCTTATTTGGTGGAAGATCATATGTCCAGATCCTTTATGCATATTAATACCCCTCTGATTATGAACATGAATATGATTTGTGAGTAGTTACGTTGTTCCTGAGGACATGGGAGAAGTCTTGTTATAAGTAGTCATGTGAATTTGGTATTCGTTCTATATTTTGATGAGATGTATGTTGTCTCTCGTCTAGTGGTGTTATGTGAACTTCGACTACGTACATGACACTTCACCATTGTTTGGACCTAGAGGAAGGCATTGGGAAGTAATAAGTAGATGATGGGTTGCTAGAGTGACAGAAGCTTATACCCTAGTTCATGAGTTGCTTCGTAAGGGGCTGATTTGGATCCATATGTTTCATGCTATGGTTAGGTTTACCTTAATACTTCTTTTGTAGTTGGATGCTTGCAATAGGAGTTAATCATAAGTGGGATGCTTGTCCAAGAAAGGGCAGTACCCAAGCACCGGTCCACCAACATACCAAATTATCAAAGTACCGAACGCAAATCATATGAGCGTGATGAAAACTAGCTTGACGATAATTCCCATGTGTCCTCAGGAGCGTTTTCCTTCATATAAGAGTTTGTCCAGGCTTGTCCTTTGCTACAAAAAGGATTGGGCCATCTTGCTGCACCTTGTTTACTTTCATTACTTGTTACCCGTTAAAAATTACCGTATCACAAAACTATCTATTACCGATAATTTCAGTTCTTGCAGAGAATACCTTACTGAAAACCGCTTGTCATTTCCTTCTGCTCCTCGTTGGGTTCGACACTCTTACTTATCGAAAGGACTACGATAGATCCCCCTATACTTGTGGGTCATCAGCTACCAAACGTCACAATGTAACTGGGTGATTATAAAGGTGCTATACAGGTGTCTCCGATGGTACTTTTTGAGTTGGCATAGATCGAGATTAGGATTTGTCACTCCGATTGTCGGAGAGGTATCTCTGGGCCCTCTCGGTAATGCACATCACTATAAGCCTTGCAAGCAAAGTGACTAATGAGTTAGTTACAGGATGATGCATTACGGAACGAGTAAAGAGACTTGCCGGTAATGAGATTGAACTAGGTATTGAGATACCGACGATCGAATCTCGGGCAAGTAACATACCAATGACAAAGGGAACAACGTATGTTGTTATGCGGTTTGACATATAAATTTCTTCGTAGAATATGTGGGGGCCAATATGAGCATCCAGGTTCCGCTATTGGTTATTGACCAGAGACGCGTCTCGGTCATGTCTACATAGTTCTCGAACCTGTAGGATCCGCAGGCTTAACGTTCGGTGACGATCGGTACTATGAGTTTATGTATTTTGATGTACTGAAGGTAGTTCGGGGTCCCGGATATGATCACGGACATGACGAGGAGTCTCGAAATGGTCGAGACATAAAGATCTATATATTGCATGACTTATGGTTTGGACATCGGAAAGGTTTTGAGAGAGTTCGGGCATATACCGAAGAACCGGGGGGTTACCGGAACCCCCCGGGGGGTATATGGGCCCTAATGGGCCTTAGTGGAGATAGAGAGAGGGGCAACCAGGGCAGGCCGGGCGCCCCCTCCCCCTCTAGTCCAAATTGGACTAGGAAGGGGGGGGCGGCGCCCCCCTTTCTTTCCTCCCTCTCTCCCCTTCCTTCTCTCCTAGTCCAACTAGGGAAGGGGGGAATCCTACTCCCGGTGGGAGTAGGACTCCCTTTGGGGCGCGCCTAGGAGGCCGGCCCTCTTCCCCTCCTCCACTCCTTTCTATACGGGGGAGGGGGGCACCCCATAGACACACAAGTTGACTATTGATCTCTTAGCCGTGTGTGGTGCCCCCCTCCACCATAATCCACCTCGGTCATATCGTCGTAGTGCTTAGGCGAAGCCCTGTGTTGATAGCTACATCATCACCGTCATTACGCCGTCGTGCTAACAAAGCTCTCCCTCGAAGCTCTACTGGATCGTGAGTTTGTGGGACGTCACCGAGCTGAACGTGTGCAGATCGCGGAGGTGTCGTACGTTCGGTACTAGGATCGGTCAATCGTGAAGACGTACGACTACATCAACCGCGTTGTCATAACGCTTCCGCTTTCGGTCTACGAGGGTACGTGGAAAACACTCTCCCCTCTCGTTGTTATGCATCACCATGATCTTGCGTGTGTGTAGGAACTTTTTTGAAATTACTACGTTCCCCAACACTATTGACCTCTTGTTGATGCTGATTCGGTGGGCCGGGCTTCGAAACGGTAGGTCCGACAGGCGCGGGCCGCGAAGTGGATGAGGTGGTAGGTGTTGCAAGGCTGAGAGGCGTGCGCTGGGAGGTGGAGCTAGATTGGTGGGATTCGGTTGAGGTGGGTGCGGCGTCGAAGCTGATCTGCCGCGGGATCCGGGCGAGCCAGCGGGGGTGTCGCATGGAGAAGTCCGTCAGGTTAGTGGGTGGTGGGTCCTAAACAAGGAATCAGCGAGTGAAGGAGATATGGACGGGCAGGGTTCGTCTTAGGTACGTGGGGCTGAGAGATCCGAGAGATTTGGTCTAGGTCGCTTCTGAGTAGGGGATCTGATGTGGTCGTGGTGCATGTAGGCCAGGGTGTGGCAGGGTGTATGGAAAAAATGGATACAGTACATATACAAGCGCTCATACATACACGCATACACTCACCCTATGAATGCACACACGCACACCCTACCCATAAACACCTTTGGCAGACCGAGTCGGCATATCATCTTGAGATTTACGAAGTCACCGTAGGCGCCTCGTCGTCGACGGGAACGTATCCTCCCACTAAAAGAGCATCGCTGGAAATCCCTAAATACATCTAGGAATAGTGTGAGCACCAGGACTTAAACCCTGGTGGGCTGGAGATACCATTGTCCCTCTAACCATCCAACCACAGGTTGGTTCACAAAAAACATGCCTAGTCACAATGATGGGGCGAGAATTCAAATTGTAGCACTGGTACCCCTTGTGTGCTAGTGGATAGCCAAGGAAATGCAGCGAGTCAAGCGAGGGGTCCATGGTAGCGGATGTGTTGGGGAAACGCAAGCAACGGAACGCATGTAGGTGGTCATACGTTGGGTGAGTGCCATAGAGAAGAAAGTATGGCATGTGTTGCATGATAGCTTGAGAGGGACGTCGGTTTGGAAGGTAAGTGGCCGTGTGGAGGGCTTTGACCCAAAATGGTGGTGTGAGATTGGGAACGAAGAACTCCTTGATTTTCTTCCAGATGGCAAAGGTGGTGGTGGCGCCGACAATATGATCCACCATAGGATCTGCAAGAGTGTCATAGATCCAGAGAGTGGCATCAAGTTCGAGGTATTGGGCATCTGCATTGGGAGGGGCGGGTGCTTGATGAGGTACATGACGCCGTAGCGAAGAAGCACCATGAGGAAGAGGACTTCCACCTGTGGTAGTTTCGATTGGTAGGGTTGAGCAAGAATTTGATGTGGTTGGTAATGTGGATCTCCGAAGATTGGATGGCGGTGGGGCGGGTGCCGTGGGAGCAAAAGTGAAGAGATGAGCAAACTGTGAGCCGACGGCAGCGGTGCTACTGCTAAGGAGAGAGGGGTTGGAGCCAAAGATGAATGGCGGGAGGAGCTAGCGGAGGTGTCCGTGGATGTAGCGGCGGTAGGCGCCGTGGAGGAGACGGAATGCGGCGAGGTGGTGGAGCTTGTGGCGGCGGGTGAGGAGGAAGACTGGTTCTTGGCCATGGTGGGTTTCCTGGTGTCTGATACCTAGTTGGAGAGACTTCAAAGCACAGGAAGAGGTAGCCCTAGAAGATCACTACTGCTTTGTTTCTAGAGAGATGAAAATGTTGCTGTCGCGGTATCGATTGTTAGCTTAGTCAACAGTAAGGTGCAATCAAGCTCCGACTGAGACTTGGCCATCTCATGGGGAAAGTAAGTACAGGGAGAAGCTCTTAGGCTTTGTTGCTTGTAAGTAAGCCACGTTTATCAGCAATCTTGTGTTGATCAAAGGGTTTTGTACTCACTGAACGCCTCCATAAGAATCTTTATGTGAAGCAACAAGGAATTGTTTATGCCCACATATTTCTGTAGGATAAATGTGGATTTCGTGGACAATGAATCCCGTATCCATTGAGACACACTAACAGATTGACGGGGTGAGGGTAGAACATTCACGGTGATGGTCCATTTGCCATCAGTAGATCCATGGGTGCAGATGCTAGTCTTTGCTTCAACAACAATGGGGCTAGAAGAAATAAGAAGGCCACGTCGACATCGTGCGTCAAGGCCAGACCGGTCGATGGTATGTATGCCAACTAACTAGCCGACGCTATGAGCAGTTGGTCAAAGTGTATGTGTGTGTGTGTGTGTGTGTGTGTGTGTGTGTGGTTCTGCTTAATATGTAGAGACCAGAAGTTCAGTTTTTTCAGCTTAGGCATTTGTTTGCTTTCTCATCTTATCTTATTCTTATCGATCTGCAGGAATGTCGGATGGATCTAATGTTAGTAGTAATCTTGACATGCAAGGTTGTTTGCTGGATAAGTTTAGTTAGCCGGCGTTGTGTGTGGATGACGCATTGAGTTAGTTAGCTACATGCATAGCCAGGTCGTGTGGTCGTTAGTGGAGCTGCAGAATCGCTGGACGTGCATGCATGTAGGACCTTTTTTAGGGGGAAAATCGTGCCGCTTTATTTAACCAAAACTAGGAATGTCATCTGAAATTACATGCAAAATAAAATCTGGTGGTGAACCCACCCACACCTCCTAACGGTTCTCACCTACACCTACACGAGCAAGATTATGAGCGGCAACATTTCCCGAACGTTTCATCCATGTGACCTTGGCCTCCTCCATAGACCTTAGCATCGTCTTTATATCCTGCACCTAAGGGCCGACCGCAGAAAGGTCCCTCTCATGGTTATTTAGCTTTTGCACTAGCGTCATGCAATCTAACTCCACATGAGCTCTCCGAATATTGTGATCCAAAGCTAAGCGGACAGCGTTCTTGCACGCCAAAACTTCTGCCATCTCTGGATCGGTAACATTAGGGAAAAAGTGGCATGACCCGGCTAAGAACGCCACATTGTGGTCACGAAGGACCGCCCCTCCTCCACCTTCGTCACCTTACCTCGAGACCGCGCCGTCGGAGTTGATCTTTACCCATCCATCATCGGGGATTTCCCACTTTTGGATGGTCTTTGGCTCTGGTTGTGACGCCCTCGTCTCGCGAGATGATCTCCAATCCTTGATCTGAGCTTGTACTATAGCTATTATTTCATGTGGCTGATTAATTTTTCTTCCCTCCCTGGTCTCGTTTCTGGCTAACCAGAGGCCATACGCAGCCTGAAGGAGCAGCTCTTTGTCATCTTCAGAAGCTCTCGTGAACTAGTCCAGCAACCACACCGCAAGCGCCCTCTGCGTTTGAATGTACGGAGGTGGCCTCTCCAAGTCCCGGCCCTCCTTCTCCTTAAAATGCTGCCAGAACAGGTGCGAGTGTTGACAATCCCAGAACCGATGTAAGATTGTCTCTTCTCGAGCACACACCACAAAAATAACTCCCGGCTTGATTCTTCGGCGATGAAGTTCAGCTCCCACCGCAAGGCCATTCCGTATCATACGCCACATGTGGATCTTTGTTTTCCCGGGTGCACTCGTTTCCCAGAGAGCCATGTAGCCCTTGTGCTTCGCAACCGAGCTCGAGGACTCCGGCTGTCCGGCCCTTGCTCTGTCTATGGCCATTCTAAGATGATATGCGGACTAAACTGAAAAGACCTCGTTTCTTGTGTGGTTCCAGGCTAGGAAATCCTCTGTCTTCGGTCCACCGATAGCTATCTGCATTACATCAGTCGCATCGTCCTCTGAAAACATTTGCTTAACCACATCTTCGTTCCAGGATATCCCGTCCGCATTGATCAAGTGAGCTACCTTGGTAATCCCGTGCACATACTGTTGCCCAAGGGGTCTCGTGCTGCCACTGCGAGGGATCCAGACATCATGGTGAATATTAATGTTCATCCCCGAGCCCACTCTCCATATGATGCCCTCACGGAGAAGGTCACGGCCGTGTAGAATGCTTAGAAAAGTGAAAGAGCCCGCCGTTGGACAGGAGGCAGAGAGGATCGTGTCCTCCTTGAAGTAGCGAGCCTTGAGAACTCTTGCACAAAGAGTGGTTGGACATTGCAAAATACGCCAAGCTTGCTTGGCCAGCAAAGCTTGGTTGAAAGCCTCAAAGTTTCGGAACCTCATGCCACCATCTCTCTTACAAGCACACATCTTCTGCCATGATATCCAATGGACTCTACGCTCACCATTCATTGCACCCCACCAGAATTTAGAAGAAATAGAAGTCAGGTTCCGGCACATCTTCTTCGAGAGGTGAAAACAACTCATGGTGTACGTCGGAGTCGCTTGCAACACTGATTTGACAAGAACTTCTCTTGCCGCTTTAGACAAACCTTGTCCGTTCCATCCACAAACTTTTCCTTTGGAGCACTCAGTGACATGCTTAAAAGTACCATCCTTCGATCTTCCAACCAGTGTCGGGAGACCAAGGTACCGCTCGCTAAGTGCTTCTGACTGGATACCCACGCTTGTTTGAACTGATCCTTGGTACTATCTTGACATCCTCTTCCAAAAAAGATGGAAGATTTCTGCATGTTAACTCTTTGCCTCGACGCCTTCTCATACATGGTGAGGATCAGTTTAAGTGTCTCCATGTTCTCCTTAGTACCTTCCAGAAAAACTATGCTGTCATCTGCGAACAAGAGATGAGTTACATGGGGGCCAGTGCTCCCGAACCTCACTCCCGTTATCTTTCTGTCGTCCTGAGCTCTCTTCAAGAGTGCTAAAAAACCCTCGACACAGAAAAGGAACAAATAAGGTGACAGAGGATCAGTGCGTGCGTGTAGGACTTGATTAGTTAGTTAGTGGGTGAGTCGGCCGTGTACGTGCTAGTGGTGGCCGGTTGTAGCGACCAGACCTCAAACAGTCTGACCTCTGTGCATCAGTGTCATCCCTGGATCAGTAATGCTGACACGCACAGTACTTGAAGGATTTATAGCAGAGTAGCAATCACACACTTATTACATCGAATGTCTCAAAAGAGAACTTATTACAATAAATATGGCTTAAGGCCATCTAATAACGATAACAGCGGAAGACTTGGAAGATAAGCGAGTCCATCAACTCTAACGGCATCACTGAGTATAGAACCTCGACCTAAAGCACCTTACTCGTCGTCTGAAAAGTCTGCAACATGAACGTTGCAGCCCGAAAACGGGTCAGCACATGGAAATGCTGGCAATGTAACACATAGAGAGCAATATGAACGAGTAATGCTATACTACATGCATATATGGCTGGTGGAAAGCTCTATGGTTACAGTTTTGCGTAAAGCCAATTTTTCCCTGCTGCAAAGGAATAAATTTTTATTTAACTATCATGGTGGTTGTTAAACATTGAGAATGGTTGACAGCATTCTCAATCCCAATTAAACATCATCATTAAACCCAACAATATTAATTAAAGTAACATGATGAGATTCACATGATAATCCAAGTATTAGATACTCACGATGTCCATAACCGGGGACACTGCTAACCATGATTAGTTTGATACACTCTGCAGAGGTTTGTGCACTTTTCCCCACAAGACTCGATCTCCTCCGTTGGGGTTCTCGCACTACATGGTGTTTGAGAAACGGATGACCAAGACACAGTCTTTCAGAAGCGCTAGCACCTTACGAACGGGTAGACAGTTACACCTACATCCCTCTACATCTGCTAGTCTACCACTATAAGAGTTCGCACAACTTAGTCAACTACGCTAGAGCCCATAGTAGCTTGTGGCTGCACACGGAAGTTTCTAGCATGAATAATCGCATGATCCCTTTGAGCCTGGGTGGCGGTCCAAAAAGAAACAGGCAATCCTGGAATACCCAGTTACCTCAATCTACCCAGATGTGTGTTTAAGTTTCCACCTTAAATAAATCATTAATTAACAATCTCACATCTGTCATGGATACACTCACCCAATCCACGTCTACTAGCATAGCATGGCATAATAAGCAAACGTAGAAGTAACTCCCAAAGGTTTCATAATAAACAGGTAATAGGTACTACCTCATCTACTTTCCCAAAACCCACAATTTAATTAGATCCTAATCATGCAATGTTTGAGGATTGATCTAATGCATAAAAACTGGGTATGAAAAAGGAATATGATCAAAGTGTTACTTGCCTTGCTGATGATCCGTGAAACCTAGAGACTCAAAGTAGCAAGCGGCGCACTCCGGGTACTCTATCGCAAACAAACAAGCACACAATAAGTACTCATCTAATGCATAGGTAAAACTCAAATAGAAGATCTAACCAGAAAGTTCAACTTAAGAACTCCGGTTTGCAAAAAGAAACAACTTGAACGAAGCAACGAAAATCAAACGGCGAAAGAAGCAGGCTTCGTTTTACTAATCTGAACCTAAGTCAAATTTTACAGAGGTAAAAACTTGTTTGAGTAGATTATTCGGAAAGAGGGTTTCGAGACGAAACTCCAGGCGCTTGAATCACCTGATTCCGATAAACGAGCGAAAAGTTATACTAGATTGAAAATCGGATCAGAAATCGTGATCAGAAAAATCACGGAATAAATCCGAGAAAAAGAAAAACGACGAACAGCTTAACGAACGAACGTTCGTTAACTGGATCTAAACGGGGAACGCGTTCGTTAAAACGAACGAACGGGCGAACGCTCGCTATTTAACCTAAATCGGAAAAAAAACGATCTAAAAAACGAAACTAAAAAAACCAACTAAAAACCGAACGTTTTTTCGAGGAAAACCGGCGGCGGCTCGGGACAACCTCGGGTGCGGGTCCGGCGAGGCGGCGGTTCGGGCGAGGGCGGCGGGTCCGCGGGCGGGCGGCGAGCGGCGGCGGCGTTGGCTCGACGCTGGCGCGAGGCGGCGGCGCGGCGGCGGCGGCGGATCGGGCGACGGGCGCTAGGGTTAGGGTTAGGTGGGGCGGCGGCGGATCGGGCTGGCGGCGGCGGCTTGGGTTGGGGTCGGCCTAGGCGCGCTTTATAAAGACCCCGGCCAGGCGTAGTCCTCGCCGGTTACGGCCCAAAGGGTTCGCGTTTTTTTTAAATAATTCCGCGCAGAAAAACTAACGAAGGAAAAATTAAACGGACTCCAAAAATTCCGAAATAAATTTTCCCGGCTTCTAAAATCAAGCCGGACAAGATGAACATTTATTTGTGGCCTAAATGCAATTTTGAAAAATGCATATTTTTCCTAAATTCAAATAAGAAGGCGAAAAACTCCAAATAAAATTCTTATTTGATTTTTTTATTAAATCTTCATTATTTCTTCATTTTGGGAAAGTCATTTTATTCCCTCTCTCATATTTTGATAGTAGAAATAAATGAAGATAAAATAAATAAAATCAAATGATCCTATTTTCAAAATTTGAGAAAACTCAAATATGAAAATAACGAAATCTCCAACTCTCTCTGTGGGTCCTTGAGTTGCGTGAAATTTCTAGGATCGAGCCAACATGCAATAAAATATGATATGCAAGTGATGCTCTATGTATAACATTCCAAATTGAAAATTTGGGATGTTACACCGGTGTGGTGGCTGGGTCTTGCGTGCGTGCGTGTGCTAGTATGAGTGTGTGCAGAGGGGAACCAAACGCTGACTATCCGTTAGCCCGGATGAAGCAAGGTATCGTGTGTTGAGGTGCATGACGAGTGAAGGCTCCTCGGGGAGGGTGGGGCATTCAGTGCCGACAAACACCTGCAGGCAGGAGATCTCTGCCTGCTGGAACCGGTGAAGGAAGAGATGATCACCATGGCAGTCCACATCATCCGAACTTGAGCAGTACTGCTAGCCTCGCAGCTTCAATGTCACTGTGTGAGAGGCTTCACTTGATGGTTCGTTGCTCTTCTCTGTTGCTGCTTTGATGGTTCTTTCAGTGATGCTTGTGTTGATGCACTGTATGAATCTTATACATCTGTTGGCGTGTCATCTTTACCGTAGTTGTGCTCCTAGATATATGCGACTGAATTTATGCCTTTATGTGTAGAGAAAGACATGTGTGTTTGAATTATTTCGATATCATCAACATCTCTTTTAGATCTATTGCTCCTTATATTGCCATGGAACATGTGTTCTTGAAGTTCAGTATCAATAACAATCCAACTACCATGCATTGACCTTGAGAATACACACGGTGTAAATGTTGTAGAAAACTTCTAGCAAGTATTTGTTGATGCAAAATTGTGACGCATTGAGTTGTGAGGCTGGTCATCGAGAATCTGCATGCAATTAGTCTAGATATAGCACAAGAACGGCTCGATGGTTTTTCTGTTCTTAAAATTACATCGATTAAAATGAGTAAACGTGCAGGTGTGCTCGTTTATTTAGCTTGGTGTCGCTCGATCAAGCGAACAAATATTGCATTGGCAATCGTGTTCCTCACATGGCCAGGTTTTCCTGTCTGCTCTTCTCCTCTGCTTCTCCTCTCATGATCATGTATCATGTATCGATGTGTCTTTAATATTGCATATCATAGAGGCCAATCCACTAGGGTTTGTCTCATAACTTATTTCGCCACATGAGCAGTTGTGGTTGTTAAAAATATCTGCATGCATTTGTATGATATGGATACTGACATTATACTCAAGATTCTCTACATCAAGCTATGTTAAATTTGCAACACCGTACCACTCAGTTTAACTTCGTGCCCTATTTCTACCCCCACCCCTCCTCCAGTCCACTACACCTCTCTACTACACATTCAATGTCGCTTTGATACTCGGCTCACTCATCGGACATGGCTCCTATGCCTTTAAGTTGCATCATCTTTCCTCATCTATTCTCACTCCACACTCGTTCTCAATAGGATAGCGCCTAAAAATTGTCACTTTTATGCTACAGGGACTTCAAAGTGTTGACAGGTTGCCCATTCATGGTGACCTATCCATAAAAAGTAGTAGCACACATGTTCATATGTGTGGATGCTTTAATATCCTCATGCTCTTAACGCTTAAGGGTGGGAGGCACTGGGAATTACAAAATAGCAAAATTTTGTGAAGATGTGAGAATGTGAGAATAAAAAACTTGGAGCAAGCAAGCTAGGGGTGGGCTTCCTGATGAACGCAGCATTGACCACTACACTAGCAAAATTGTGATAGCTAATAGTTTGGCTTTCTTGGTTCATCTAGCAAAGAAATTCTGACAAATGACCTTGCGAAGTTGCTAAAATTGTATCAATGTTGCCTTTCTTTTCAAAATAAATAATTATGTTGAACTACTTTTGCAACTAATAGGAGGGAAATAAATCACGGCATAAATTAAGCTTAACCTTTTTATTTTGAAAAGAAAGCATCATTGCTACCGGCTTGTGCAACAAGGATGATGCAGACACTACTAGGAAAAGGGTTATAGATAGGATTGACACTAATGGCGCACCATGGATGCAGTGCGCCAATACTATATACTAATGGCGCACTAGTTTGTGATGCGCCATTAGTGTGGAAGACACTAATGGCGCACCAGAAAAACGGTGCGCCACTAGTAATAAAGTTTTATTTTTCATTTTTACATACATACTAATGGCGCATCCGGCCGAAGTAATGGCGCACCGTGCAGACAGTGCGCCATTAGTATATATATTTTTTAACTTTTTTGCAAAATTACTAATGGCGCACTGTGTCATAGTGCGCCATTACTAGTTTAAACAACTAATGGTGCACTTTTCCACAGTGCGCCATCAGTATATATATTTTTTTACTTTTCTGCAAAACTACTAATGGCGCACCACCTGCAGGTGCGCCATTAGTAACCAGGGTTACTAATGGCGCATTTGCTGGTGGTGCGCCATTAGTAACCTGGGACCAACAAGATATTTTGGATAGCCCACCTACCCACTCACTTTCCCCACTTCATTCTCTCCACCTCCTCCTCCAAGCTTGTCTCGGCTGCCTCCTCCTCCTCACCTCATTTGCACCATAGATTCATCAAAATTAAGTGGTGAAATTACCTTTTTTTTGATAGGTAAGTAAGGGGAAAGCTATCTTCATGATGTAGATCTACTTTTTTTCTCCCTAGCTCGCTCCAACAATGTGCACATGCACTTTTTGTGGCCTAGCTAGATCTATGTATGTTTGTGGTGTTGCATGTGTTTGTGGTGTTGCATATATGTTTGTGTTTGCAGGTACCGGTATTTGAAATGCGATAGTTGCCAATATTTTGTCGGAATGTTGATTCATTTCCGTTTCGGCAAGAATTTTGGCACTATGCATTCTTTTTGGTCCTATTTTTAGGGAAGGTCATGCCAAATTTTTTCTTGGTTCTAAAATATCTTTTGCTCTACCCCGCAGGCCACCATGGTCCGCATGATGACCGAAGGCATCGTGAATAGGTTTTTGAGCTCCGCGAAGGCCGAGATGCTTCCAAAGAACGAGACGGAGATAAGATTTCCGTGTCGAAGATGCAAGCTGAAGAGCCTTATTGCGGACCCGGATTCCGGGCAGGTGCGGGACCACCTACTCTTGCGTGGTTTCATGGATGGCTATCGGTGGCAAGGTGATGAAGATGACTATGAAGTCGTCCACGGGGGCCGGGCAAGAAATGAGGAAGTGCAACAAGACAAGTACCACCGCGGCGAGGGCGGGCGAGAAGACGAAGAATCTCCAGGACATGATCACGGCGGTGTGCTGTACACAGTCATCATGTAGAAGATGTCGTACATGATGATGAGGAAGATCAAGACGAAGGGCATGATCATGAAGATGAAGATGCCGGAGCAGACGACGATGGAGGCTGGGTGTAGGACCCTCATATTCAAGAGCTGCTTCTCAAGCAGACGGATAACGCAAGAGCTGCCGCCCGAGAGAAAGCCAAGCTGGATCAACTGGAGATAGACGCGGTTACTCCATTGTATGAAGGATGCAGGCCCGAGGATACCCGCCTGCAAGTAACGCTCATGGCTCTGGAGATGAAGGTAAAACACAAAATGACTGACGCATGCATCGACGAGAACATGTCATTCTGGCACGAACGTCTTCCCAAGGGGAACAAGTGCCCGTCCAGTTTCGAGGAGGCGAAGAAAATTGTGTGTCCTCTGGATTTACCGCACGTGAAATACCATGTGTGCATGAACAATTGCATCATTTATCGGGATGAGCACGCGGAGTCTACCATATGTACGGTGTGCGGCGTCACTCGATACAAGAAGAGGAAGAAAGCTCCTCGAAAATCGGTGTGGTACTTTCCGATCACTCTCGTCTGCAGCGGTATTTCGCGGACCCTAATGTAGCAAAGCTCCTGCGTTGGCACGCGGGTAGGGAGGAGAAGAAGCGGGAAGATGACGGAAATGATCCGGAGATAAATAAAAAGACAAGATGCTGAGTCACCCTAAGGATGCGAGCGATGTAGCGTTGAACTTCGAATACCCAGAATTTGGGAAGGATCCAATGAACATCGTGCTGGGCGCGAGCACCGACGGAGTCAATCCGTTTGGCAGCCAGAGAAGCACACATAGCACCTGGCCTGTGTTTGTGTGGATGTACAACCTTCCCCAGTTTGTGCATGAAGAGGAAGTACATTCACATGAGTATGCTAATTGAAGGGCGAAACAACCAGGGAGCGACATCAATCTGTATCTGGGGCTGCTAAAGGAGGAGCTAGAAGCGCTGTGGAAAACGCCAGCCAATACGTGGGATGCCGCAGAAAGAATATTTCCCTATGAGAGATGCATCGCTCACGGCGGTGCACGACTATCTCGATTCGGATATCTCGCGGGGCAGGTAGTCCACGGATATTCGGATGCGTAAGGTGCATGGATGACACAACGACGCCAGCTAGATAGAGATCCGGGTCTTCGAAAACCGTGTTCATGGGACATCGAAGGTGGCTTCGCGACGATGACCCATGGAGGAAACGCAAGGATCTGTTCGATGGTGAAACCGAACCCCGAAAACGTCCGTGTACGAGGAGCGGCGAGGAAATAGACGGGCTGTTGAAAAATTGGAAAGACTGCGCACTGCCGGGAAAGAAGCAAAAGGCGCCAGAGCCAGGAAAGAAGCGAAAGGCGCCAGAGCCGTTGCTGAAGGTATGGAAAACGAGGTCTGTTTTCTGGGACTTGTCGTACTGGAAGATCCACCATGTGCCTCACAGCCTTGATGTCATGCATATCACGAAGAACGTGTGTGAGAGTCTTCTTGGTACCCTGCTCAACATGCCAGAGAGGACCAAAGATGGGCCGAAAGCAAGGGCAGACTTGAAATCAATGGGCATCCGGCAGGAGCTTCACGCTAATGATGATGATGATGATGATGATGATGATGATGATGATGATGATGATGATGATGATGATGATGATGATGAGGCGAAGCAGGACACAGAAAGTCGTCGCAAAGGCAAAAAGGCCAAGAAGATCGGAAATGACTACCCTCCCGTGCTTCACTCTAAGTCGAGGAGAGATCGAGCAGTTTTTCACCTGCCTCCTAGGAGTAAAACTTCCTTACGGTTACGCTGGGAAGATAAGCAGATACCTAGACCCAATGAAGCGAAGTTCAGCGGGATGAAGTCTCACGACGGTATCACGTCTTGATGACGCAGATACTTCCAGTTGCAATCCGTGGGATCATGGACGCGCACGTCCGTGAAACGCTATTTAGCCTATGCAACTTTTTCAACGTCATCTCTCGGAAGTCGATTGGCGTGAGGCAACTCAGAAGGCTACAGGAAGAGATCGTGGTGATACTATGCGAGCTTGAGATGTACTTCCCGCCTGCATTCTTCGACGTTATGGTGCATCTGCTGGTCCATATCGTGGAGGATATCATCCAACTCGGGCCGACGTTCCTGCACATGAGGATTCTTCTGCGGAAGAACAACTCATATTCGCCTTGTCACAGGGCGCCGAGCACAACCTGATGACCTATGAGGCGTACGATATCAACGGCTACACATTCTACACCGAGAACAAGGACATGAAGAGCGATGGTTATCGAACTCCGGGTAACGATGGAATCCTACACGGCAGCGACAAGGACAGATACTACGGAAGGATCGAGGAGATCTGGGAGCTGAGCTACGCTGGAGAGAAGGTCCCGATGTTCCATGTCAGATGGGCCAAGAGCGTCCTAAAAGAAGACCGGTATTTCACCACCATGGTTATACCCGAAGCCAAATCCAAGACCCATGGCATAAGCGTCACCGCAAAAAATGAGCCATGGGTACTGGCTTCCCAAGTGGACCAATGCTTCTTCATTACTGACCCGTCAAAGCCTAGTCATGTTGTCGTGAGGAGAGGCAAAAGGAAGATCATCAGAATGGATGGAGTAGCCAATGAGCAAGACTTCGACAAGTACGGCGACCCGAAGATCGAACATGACGACGACGATGAAGTAGCAGCACACACCACAAGAAGAAGCAGGACCACTCTACCTAAAGGACGTCTGTTCCATAGAAGAACTCCATTTGCGAAAAAGAAGGGCAAGAAGATTGTGAACAGATAGCTAGCTAAGATCGATTGTATTTAAATTGTAGTATTCATTTCTCGATTGTATTTCATGGGCACTTTTTGATATCATGAATATTTTTAAATTTCGTGGGCACTTTTTGAATTCATGAGGACACTCGATCTCGATCCCCCTCCATCTCGATCTCGATTCCCCCTCCATCTCGATCTCGACTCCCCTCCATCTCGATCCCACCCGCACCCTCCCCCGCTAGCTCCACTGCCGCCGCTGACCCACCGCAACCCTCCACCGCTCCACTGCCGCCGACGAGCACCCGGCCCCCCGCACCCTCCCCCGCTCCACCGCTGCCAACGGGCACCCCCCGCACCCTCCCCCGCTCCACCGCCGTCGCCGATGATATTTTCAAGTAACAAATTTGAACATATTTTTAAAAAAAATTATTACTGTTTTTATAAAAAAATATTACTGTTATGATTTAAACAAGTTTGACCATATTTAAACACAAATAAATATTAAAACCATTGAAAATGCATAAAAATATTGGGGAGCACAGGAATCAAACCCAGACCTCTGGTGTGTGTGTTGCGTGCTGACCGGTCGGGCTAGTGGGGGGTTCTGTTAGGATTGGATTAGGTGTAATATAACCTGCTGAGTGCTCGAACTAAAAAAATATTCTAATGGCGCACCCCCTGGTGGTGCGCCATTAGTAATCTGCCCCCATCCATACACTTCGTCCCTCTCCCTCTCGCCAGATCGACACTTCCTTCCTCTCCCTCCACCGTGCCGCTCCCTCCCTCCACCGCGCCACCGCCGCTGCCCCGACCCACTGCGCCGCAGCCAGCCCACGCGCCCCCGCCGCCTCCCTCTCCCCTTCCTCCCCCTCTCGAGCGCCGCCTGCCCCCCGAGCCCCGCCTCCCCCCTCGAAACCCTAGAAACCTCGGAGCCTCCACGCCGCCGGACGTCGCCGGACTCCACCCCCGCCCGCCCGCGCCCCCACCACGGCAGCTCCCAGCGCCCCGCCGACCGCCACGCGATGCCGAGCAGCGCCGCCTCCCTCACCGTCCCCCCTCCGCCCGCAGGACCCCTTCGCGCTGGTGTTGCCGGCCGTCCAGACCACCGGCGTCACCACCAACAACATCGATTTCACCTTCTTCCTCTACTATTGCGACGCCGTCTCCGTCAGACCAAGGTACCATCTTCGATTTGCTCTTCTTCCCTCCCCTCCCCTCCCCTCCCTCACGCCATTTGATTTTCCTTCCTCACGCAGGTTGCACGCACGCATCGGACGCCGCCGCGCCCCTCTGCACCGGCTGCCCCTCTTCCATCTGCCGCAGCGGGGACAACAGGAAGCCGCCGCCACACCCCTCTGCACCGGCTGCCCATGGCGCCTCCGTCCCGAGCCCAAGTGCCCACTCCTCCACCCCTCCACGGCGAGACATGGGTTCAGGAGAACCTTGCATTTGTTGTTTTTCTGCTAGCTAAAATTGATTTGTTCTCCCTGACAGTATATAGGAAACCTATTTGTGCTAATGCACCTATCATCTGAATAACATGTGAACAAAATTCAGGTTGTATACATGTCCATAACACTATAATTGACGAGTGTCCGCGTCTGTTATAGAAATTCTGATAGTTTGTTAGATGTTCTAACACTGATGGTAAAAGGTGTTGCCTCCAATTTCAGACATTTGAGGACTTTGTAAGATTGCTTTTAAAATAATTGCATAGTGCATTGTTTGGGTTGGTTAAACCAGATGCTGATTCCATCGTGTTAAAGAAAACTACTACAATTTGTAAATCGTTATCATTTGGACTGTAAAAAAGGTTAGAGAGAAAAGTTAATGAAGATCAGTCACATAAACCTAGTCATATCACTCCCTCTCCAACACTGGCAATGCTCACTAGGTCTTGATAAATCTGGGTACTTGTTTGATTAAAAAATAACAAAAGGGAATTCAGAAAGGAGATCAAAACATATAACATTGGATTCAGTTTAACCTCCTGTACCTCCTGTACATGTGTGAATCAAGGAGCAGCAAGCACAGGAACAGCAAAATTCAGAGATGACAGAAATCAAGGAACAAATTACACAGAACTATATGGAGCTAAAGTACAACTAATTAGATCAAGGCACTGTTAAGAAAGATACCATAGTTCAGTAAAGTCATGAACATAAATACTGCAGAATTTAGGGTCCACTTAGATACTGTAAATTGAGTTAGCAACAAGACAGACAGATTTCACTTAGATTTCAAGGAAAAATATGACTAGTCCACACTGCAAAACCTCTCGAGGATGTGGTGGGGGATCTTTGCACGCTTAACACTGATTTTTGTGACAGTACCCGAATATTACCGATGGTCTCTTTCTATAGATGCTGCATATGTAGAGTGTAATGAGATCTTAGTGTCATTTATGACACATATTAGACAGTGTGTAGCTTTGTCATCTATGACACATATTAGACAGTGTGCAACTGTTGGGGAACGTTGCAGAAAATTAAAATTTTTCCTACGGTTTCACCAAGATCCATCTATGAGTTCATCTAAGCAACAGTCATGGGAGAGAGATTGCATCTACATACCACTTTGTGGATCGCGAGCGGAAGCGTTCAAAAGAACGGGGTTGAAGTAGTCGTTCTCGTCGTGATCCTATCACCGGAGATCCTAACGCCGAACGGACGGCACCTCCGCGTTCAACACACGTACGGAGCGGATGACGTCTCCTCCTTCTTGATCCAGCAAGGGGGAAGGAGAGGTTGAGGAAGAAGGCTCCAACAGCAGCACGACGGCGTGGTGGTGATGGAGTGACAGTTCTCCTGCAGGGCTTCGCCAAGCACACGCGGAGGAGGAGAGGTGTTGGGGAGGGGAGGGGCTGCGCCTTGAAGTGTGTTGCAGCCCTCCCCTCGCCCCTCTATTTATAGGGGAAGGGAGAAGGGGGGCCGGCCCCTCTAGATGGCATCTAGGGGGGGGCGGCGGCCAAGGGGAGGGGGCTTGCCCCCTCAAGCAAGGGGGGCGCCCCCCTCAGGGTTTCCCCCAACCCTAGGCGCATGGGCCCTAGGGGGGAGTGGCGCCCCAGCCCACTTTGGGCTGGATCCCTTCCTCATACAGCCCATAAAGCCCTCCGGGAGAGGTGGCCCCTCTCGGTGGACCCCCGGAACCCCTCCGGTGGCCCCGGTACAATACCGATATGCCCCCGAACCTTTCCGGTGACCGTATGATGACTTCCCATATATAAATCTTTACCTCCGAACTATTCCGGAACTCCTCGTGACGTCCGGGATCTCATCCGGGACTCCGAACAACATTCGGTAATCACATACAAGTCTTCCTAATAATCCTAGCGTCACCGAACCTTAAGTGTGTAGACCCTACGGGTTCGGGAGACATGTAGACATGACCGAGACAGCTCTTCGGTCAATAACCAACAGCGGGATCTGGATACCCATGTTGGCTCCCACATACTCCTCGATGATCTCATCGGATGAACCACGATGTCGAGGATTCAAGCAACCCCGTATACTATTCCCTTTGTCAGACGGTATGTTACTTGCCCGAGACTCGATCGTCGGTATCCCAATACCTCGTTCAGTCTCGTTACCGGCAAGTCACTTTACTCGTACCGTAATGCATGATCCCGTGACCAGACACTTGGTTACTTTGAGCTCATTATGATGATGCACTAACGAGTGGGCCCAGTGATACCTCTCCGTCATACGGAGTGACAAATCCCAGTCTCGATCCATGTCAACCCAGCAGATACTTTCGGAGATACCTGTAGTGCACCTTTATAGTCACCCAGTTACGTTGTGACGTTTGGTACACCCAAAGCACTCCTACGGTATCCGGGAGTTACACGATCTCATGGTCTAAGGAAGAGATACTTGACATTGGAAAAGCTCTAGCAAAACGAACTACGATCTTGTGCTATGCTTAGGATTGGGTCTTGTCCATCACATCATTCTCCTAATGATGTGATCCGTTATCAACGACATCCAATGTCCATAGTCGAAACCATGACTATCTATTGATCAACGAGCTAGTCAACTATAGGCTCACTAGGGACATATTGTGGTCTATTTATTCACACGTGTATTACAATTTCCGGATAATGCAATTATAGCATGAATAAAAGACAATTATCATGAACAAGGAAATATAATAATAATCCTTTTATTATTGCCTCTAGGGCATATTTCCAACAGTCTCCCACTTGCATTAGAGTCAATAATCTAGTTACATTGTGATGAATCGAACACCCATAGAGTTACGTGTTGATCATGTTTTGCCCATGAAGAGGTTTAGTCAGCGGTCTGCGACATTCAGATCCGTATGCACTTTGCAAATTTCTATGTCTCCATCTTGAACATTTTCACGGATGGAGTTGAAGCGACACTTGATGTGCCTGGTCTTCTTGTGAAACCTGGGCTCCTTGGCAAGTGCAATAGCTCCAGTGTTGTCACAGAAGAGTTTGATCGGCCCCGACGCATTGGGTATGACTCCTAGGTCGGTGATGAATTCCTTCACCCATATTGCTTCATGTGCTACCTCCGAGGCTGCCATGTACTCCGCTTCACATGTAGATCCCGGCACGACGCTTTGCTTGCAGCTGCACCAGCTTACTGCTCCACCATTCAACATATACACATATCCGGTTTGTGACTTAGAGTCATCCAGATCTGTGTCGAAGCTAGCGTCGACGTAACCCTTCGACGAGCTCTTCGTCACCTCCATAAGCGAAACATGTCCTCTTTCCTTTTCGTGTACTTCAGGATATTCCTGACCGTTGTCCAGTGTTCCTTGCGGGATTACTTTGGTACCTTCCTACCAAACTTACGGCAAGGTTTACATCAGGTCTGGTACACAGCATGGCATACATAATAGATCCTATGGCCGAGGCATAAGGGATGACGCTCATCTCTTCTTTATCTTTTGCCGTGGTCGGACATTGAGCCGAGCTCAATCTCACACCCTGTAGTACAGGCAAGAACCCTTTCTTGGACTGATCCATTTTGAACTTCTCCAAAATCTTATCAAGGTATGTGCTTTGTGAAAGACCTATGAGGCGTCTCGATCTATCCCTATAGATCTTGATGCCTAATATGTAAGCAGCTTCTCCAAGGTCCTTCATTGAAAAACTTTTATTCAAGTAGGTCTTAATGTTGTCCAAGAGTTCTATATCATTTCCCATCAAAAGTATGTCATCTACATATAATATGAGAAATGCTACAGAGCTCCCACTCACTTTCTTGTAAACGCAGGCTTCTCCATAAGTCTCAAGATAAACTAAACGCTTTGATCATTTCATCAAAGCGAATGTTCCAACTCGAGATGCTTGCACCAGCCCATAAATGGATCGCTGGAGCTTGCACACTTTGTTAGCATTCTTAGGATCGACAAAACCTTCCGGCTACATCATATATCTCTCTTCCTTAAGATAACCGTTAAGGAACGCTGTTTTGACGTCCATCTGCCATATCTCATAATCATAGTATGCGGCAATTGCTAACATGATTCGGACGGACTTAAGCTTCGCTACGGGAGAGAAAGTCTCATCGTAGTCAATCCCTTGAACTTGCCGATAAGCCTTAGCGACAAGTCGAGCTTTATAGATGGTGACATTACCATCCGCGTCCGTCTTCTTCTTAAAGATCCATTTGTTTTCTATCGCTCGCCGATCATCGGGCAAGTCTGTCAAAGTCCATACTTTGTTTTCATACATGGATCCTATCTCGGATTGCATGGCTTCAAGCCATTTGTTGGAATCTGGGCCCGCCATCGCTTCTTCATAGTTCAAGGTTCACCGTTGTCTAACAACATGATTTCCGGGACAGGTTTGCCATACCACTGGTGTGGAACGTGTCCTTGTGGACCTCCGAGTTCAGTAGCAACTTGATCCGAGTACCTTGATCATCATCATTAATTTCCTCTCCAAGAGGTGTAGGCACCACAGAACATTTTCTGAGCTGCACTACTTTCCGGTTCAAGAGGTAGTACTTCATCGAGTTCTACTTTCCTCCCACTTACTCCTTTCGAGAGAAACTCTTTTCCGAAAGGATCCGTTCTTGGCAACAAAGATCTTGCCTTCGGATCTAAGGTAGAAGGTATACCCAATGGTTTCCTTAGGGTATCCTATGAAGACGCATTTTTCCGACTTGGGTTCGAGCTTTTCAGGTTGAAGTTTCTTGACATAAGCATCGCATCCCCAAACTTTTAGAAACAACAGCTTAGGTTTCTTTCCAAACCATAATTCATACGGTGTCGTATCAACGGACTTAGACGGTGCCCTATTTAAAGTGAATGTAGCTGTCTCTAGTGCGTATCTCCAAAATGATAGCGGTAAATCGGTAAGAGACATCATAGATCGCACCATATCCAATAGAGTGCGATTACGACGTTCGGACACACCGTTACGCTGAGGTATTCCAGGCGGCGTGAGTTGTGAAACGATTCCACATTTCCTTAAGTGTGTACCAAACTCGTGACTTAAATATTCTCCTCCATGATCTGATCGTAAGAACTTTATTTTTCGGTCACGTTGATTCTCTACCTCATTCTGAAATTCCTTGAACTTTTCAAAGGTCTCCGACTTGTGTTTCATCAAGTAGACATACCCATATCTACTCAAGTCATCAGTGAGAGTGAGAACATAACGATATCCTCCGCGAGCCTCAACGCTCATTGGACCGCACACATCGGTTTGTATGATTTCCAATAAGTTGGTTGCTCGCTCCATTGTCCGGAGAATGGAGTCTTGGTCATTTGCCCATGAGGCATGGTTCGCATGTGTCAAATGATTCATAATCGAGAGACTCTAAAGTCCATCGAATGGAGCTTCTTCATAAGCTTGACACCAATGTGACCAAGGCGGCGATGCCACAAGTATGTGGGACTATCGTTATCAACTTTACATCTTTTGGTATTCACACTATGAATATGTGTAATATTACGTTCGAGATTCATTAAGAATAAACCATTGACCATCGAGACATGACCATAAAACATATCTCTCATATAAATAGAACAACCATTATTCTCGGTTTAAATGAGTAGCCATCTCGCATTAAACGAGATCCTGATACAATGTTCATGCTCAAACTTGGCACTAAATAACAATTATTGAGGTTTAAAACTAATCCCGTGGGTAAATGTAGAGGTAGCGTGCGACGGCGATCACATAGACCTTGGAACCATTCCCGACGCGCATCGTCACCTCGCCCTTCGCCATGATCTCCGTTTATTCCGCAGCTCCTGCTGTGAGTTACATATATGAGCAACAAAGACCGTATCAAATACCGGGAGTTACTACGAGTACTGGTAAGGTACACATCAATTACATGTATATCAAATATACCTTTAGTGTTGCCGGCCTTCTTGTCCGCTAAGTATTTGGGGCAATTCCGCTTCCAGTGGCCCTTCCCTTTGCAATAAAAGCACTCTGTCGTAGGTTTGGGTCCATTCTTTGACTTCTTCCCGGAAACTTGCTTACCGGGCGCGGCAACATCCTTGCCGTCCTTCTTGAAGTTCTTCTTACACTTGCCCTTCTTGAACTTAGTGGTTTTATTGACCATCAACACTTGATGTTCTTTCTTGATTTCAACCTCTGCGACTTCAGCATTGAGAATACTTGGAATGGTCTTCACCATCCCCGCATATTGTAGTTCATCACAAAGCTCTTGTAGCTTGGTGGGAGCGATGAAGGATTCTGTCAATGACCGCCTCGTCAGGAGGTTTATGTCCAGTGGACAAAGGGTTGTGCAACCTGACATTTTGAGTATGTGCTCACCGACATAACTGTTCTCCTCCATCTTACAACTATAGAACTTGTCGGAGACTTCATATCTCTCGACCGGGCATGAGCTTGGAAAACTAGTTTCAGCTCCTCGAACATCTCATATGCTCTGTGTTGCTCAAAACGCTTTTGAAGCCCGGTTCTAAGCTGTAAAGCATGCCGCCTTGAGCGAGGGAGTAATCATCAAGACGAGACTGCCAAGCATTCATAATGTCTTGGTTCTCAGGGACGGTGCATCACCTAGCGGTCCTTCTAGGACATATTGTTTCTGGCAGCTATGAGGATGATCCTCGATTCGGACCCGTCCGTATAGTTGTTGCCATCATCTTTCAGCTTGGTTTTCTCTAGGAAGCGTTGAAGTTCATGTTGACATGGCGTTGGCCATTTGATCTACAAGACATATTTGCAAAGGTTTTAGACTAAGTTCATGATAATTAAGTTCATCTAATCAAATTATTTTAATGAACTCCCACTCAGATTAGACATCCCTCTAGTCATCTAAGTGTTACACGATCCGAGTCGACTAGGCGTGTCCGATCATCACGTGAGACGGACTAGTCATCGTCGGTGAACATCTTCATGTTGATCGTATCTTCCATACGACTCGTGTTTGACCTTCGATCTCCGTGTTCGAGGCCATGTCTGTACATGCTAGGCTCGTCAAGTTAACCCTAAGTGTTTTGCATGTGTAAAACTGTCTTACACCCATTGTATGTGAGCGTAAGGATCTATCACACCCGATCATCACGTGGTGCTTGAAGCGATTTAACTTTAGCAACGGCGCACGATTAGGGAGAACACTTCTTGATATTGTTGTAGGGGATCATCTTATTTACTATCATCGTTCTAAGTAAACAAGATGCATAAACATAATAAACATCACATGCAATTATATAGTAGTGACATGATATGGCCAATATCATATAGCTCCATTGATCTCCATCTTCGGGGCTCCATGATCATCTTGTCACCGGCATGACACCATATCTCCATCATCATGATCTCCATCATCGTGTCTTCATGAAGTTGTCGCGCCAACGACTACTTCTACTTCTATGGCTAACGCGTTTAGCAATAAAGTAAAGTAATTTACATGGCGTTCTTCAATGACTCGCAGGTCATACAAAAATAAAGACAACTCCTATGGCTCCTGCCGATTGTCATACTCATCGACATGCAAGTCGTGATTCCTATTACAAGAACATGATCTCATACATCACAATATGTCATTCATCATTCATCACAACTTTTGGCCATATCACATCACATGACAATTGCTGCAAAAACAAGTTAGACGTCCTCTAATTGTTGTTGCATCTTTTACATGGCTGCACTTGGGTTCTAGCAAGAACGTTTTCTTACCTACGAATAACCACAACGTGATTTTGTCAACTTCTATTTGCCCTTCATAAGGACCCTTTTCATCGAATCCGCTCCAACTAAAGTGGGTGAGACAGACACCCGCGAACCACCTTATGCAACTAGTGCATGTCAGTCGGTGGAACCGGTCTCACGTAAGCGTACGTGTAAGGTTGGTCCGGGCCGCTTCATCCCACAATACCGCTGAACCAAGATAAGACTAGTAGCGGCAAGAAAGTTGACAAGATCTACGCCAACAACAAAATTGTGTTCTACTCGTGCAAAAGAGAACTACGCATAGACCTAGCTCATGATGCCACTGTTGGGGAACGTTGCAGAAAATTAAAAAATTTCCTAACGTTTCACCAAGATCCATCTATGAGTTCATCTAAGCAATGAGTCATGGGAGAGAGATTGCATCTACATACCACTTTGTAGATCGCGAGCGGAAGCGTTCAAAAGAACGGGGTTGAAGTAGTCGTTCTCGTCGTGATCCTATCACCGGAGATCCTAGCGCCGAACGGACGGCACCTCCGTGTTCAACACACGTACGGAGCGGATGACGTCTCCTCATTCTTGATCCAGCAAGGGGGAAGGAGAGGTTGAGGAAGAAGGCTCCAACAGCAGCACGACGGCGTGGTGGTGATGGAGTGACAGCCCTCGTGAGGGCTTCACCAAGCACACGCGGAGGAGGAGAGGTGTTGGGGAGGAGGGCTGCGCCTTGAAGTGTGTTGCAGCCTCCCTCGCCCTCTATTATAGGGAAGGGAGAAGGGGCCAGCCCCTCTAGATGGAGGGGGCGGCGGCCAAGGGAGGGCTTGCCCCCAAGCAGGGGTGCCCCCCTCGGGTTTCCCCCAACCCTAGGCGCATGGGCCCTAGGGGAGTGGCGCCCAGCCCACTTTGGGCTGGATCCTTCCTCATACAGCCCATAAAGCCCTCCGGAGAGGTGGCCCCTCCCGGTGGACCCCGGAACCCCTCCGGTGGCCCCTGTACAATACCGATATGCCCCGAACCTTTCCGGTGACGGTATGATGACTTCCATATATAAATCTTTACCTCCGAACTATTCCGAACTCCTCGTGACGTCCGGATCTCATCCGGACTCAACAACATTCGGTAATCACATACAAGTCTTCCTAATAACCCTAGCGTCACTCGAACCTTAAGTGTGTAGACCCTAGGGGTTGGGAACATGTAGACATGACCGACACGGCTCTTCGGTCAATAACCAACAGCGGGATCTGGATACCCATGTTGGCTCCCACATACTCTCGATGATCTCATCGGATGAACCACGATGTCGAGGATTCAAGCAACCCGTATACTATTCCCTTTGTCGACGGTATGTTACTTGCGAGACTCGATCGTCGGTATCCCAATACCTCGTTCAGTCTCGTTCATCGGCAAGTCACTTTACTCGTACCGTAATGCATGATCCGTGACCGACACTTGGTCACTTTGAGCTCATTATGATGATGCACTACCGAGTGGGCCCAGTGATACCTCTCCGTCATACGGAGTGACAAATCCAGTCTCGATCCGTGTCAACCCAATGATACTTTCGGAGATACCTGTAGTGCACCTTTATAGTCACCCGATTCACGTTGTGACATTTGGTACACCAAAGCACTCCTACGGTATCCGGAGTTACGATCTCATGGTCTAAGGAAGAGATACTTGACATTGGAAAAGCTCTAGCAAAACGAACTACACGATCTTGTGCTATGCTTAGGATTGGGTCTTGTCCATCACATCATTCTCCTAATGATGTGATCCCGTTATCAACGACATCCAAATTCCATAGTCAGGAAACCATGACTATCTATTGATCAACGAGCTAGTCAACTAGAGGCTCACTAGGGACATATTGTGGTCTATTTATTCACACGTGTATTACGATTTCCGGATAATACAATTATAGCATGAATAAAAGACAATTATCATGAACAAGGAAATATAATAATAATCCTTTTATAATTGCCTCTAGGGCATATTTCCAACAGCAGCTTACCAGATGTATTGAACAAAATCATTTATTTATTTTTGTTAAGTGGAGCGAACACTATCATTTATCTGGTTTTATTATTTCCCATACCCACTTGGAACTGCAATTTCATTTATGTTGTTATAAGTTTGTGCTGTCAGCATGAGTTAACTTGTTGTCATTTATCAAAATTCAGAATGTGCTGGACTATATGTTCATTGGTACTACTTGTGATGCTGCTGTTGTACTACTTGGGAATTTTGTCAACTCGTGATGTTGCTGCTGTGTACCCGAGAGGCCCTTGAGTTTGCTTGGAATGTCGATTAACTTCCGTTCGGAAAATTGGGTACTCCATATGTCCTATTTTCAGCAAAGGTCATGCTGAAATTTTCCGTGAATTTTAGCATGACTTTGCTAAAAATCGGACATATGGGGTATTTGCTACTAATGCATGGGCCGGGGTATCTTAGTACTTAATTAAGTAGGATCAACTGCCCCTTTATTCTTGCAGCATTAAACCATAGGTGGCAATAGAGCCAAGTGATTAGGCCCAACTTAGAATTCTCCTTAGCATCGATAAACCCTAGATGATAAACCCAACATATGTGGCAATAGAGCCAAGTGATTAGTGCCAAGTGATTAGGCCCAACCTAGGGTGCCTCGGCATCGATAAACCCTAAATGATGAAAACTTAACTTAGCATTTAGGGTGCCTCGGCGTCGACAAACCCTAAATGATGAAACCTTGGCTGCCCCGGATGCCTCGGTGTCGATGAGAACCTAAATGATGTACGCTTAGGATTTTAGAGTGCCTCAGCGTCGACAAACCCTAAATGATGAAAGCTTAGGCTTTTAGGGTGCCTCGGCGTCGACAAACCCTAAATGATGAGACCATGATCTTGTTCCTTGACAATAACCAACTTTTTGACCAAACTGTTTTCCTATTTAGAGCAAAACATGGCCCACAACGATGAGGCCGGTGGTTCGGGCGGCAGGAAATTCTGGGAGCTGTCCCAGGAGATGGAGGAACAACCTCACCGCTATGAGGACGTTGTGGAAGACACCGATCCTGACTACACAACCCCCAGTGGCGTCGGGGATGACACCACTGATGGTGTCGACGAGGATGCCACCACTGATGATGGCGGCGCACACACAGATGGCAGCCAACCGAAGAAGCAAAGGAAGGATCGGCGCCCGAATGCGCTCCGTACCCTCAAGGAGGAATTTACTCAAGTGGACTCGGCGGGCATCCAACGGAGCCCAAACATATAGTCAAGGGGTACTCACTTCAGCTCGGGTGCATTCTCCGGAGCACCGTCTCGATCAACACCGAGAACCTTAGGCATAAGGACCACGGGAATTTGCGCAACCTCCTCTTCACGAAGCTGCATGAATGATACAAGTTCCCCGCCGAATTTGAAAACACACGCCTCTCGGGGAATAAAGTGAACAGTGCCGCCCTCATGAGGATGAGCATGGCCCTGTCTACTTGGAGAAGCGCGGTGAAGAGAATGATTGATAAAGGTGATAGTCCTTTGATGAGTGAAGATGAGTACAAGGAGTTCAAGATCAAGTGCGAGAGCAGCGCAACCTCCGAATCAAGTTAGTGGGGGAAAGAAATGCGGCAGTTGAACCTAGGGGAACACAAACTCGGTCCCGGCGGTTACAGAGTGGCAGAGCCTATATGGGACAAGGAGGACGCGGAGCGTGCCGAGCAAGGCCTACCGCCCCGCTTCAAGAAATACAGCGGTGACAAGCAGACCAGGAACTTTGTCAGGGCCCGGTACAAGGAGGACCCGATAACAAAGGAGCTTACCACGGATCCAAAGACCAAGGCGCTTGAGCTTGTTCTGGTAAGGAATACACCCCCGCGTAATTAGCTCCATATGGTTGCACTTTAATTAATCCCCAATATTTCTAAATGGTTCATGTTCCTTTCGCAGGACACTAAAAGCAGTAGCGCGGGGTCGTCTCAGAGCTCCCCTTTCGACACCCATTTAAATAGGGCGTTGAACGTAATGAAAAAGAAGGATAAGCTCACTAAGCTGACGTCAGCTGGTCGTGTGGCCGGCAAAGGCTTGTCCACAAAATGGGGGTCATACTATACCGCTGGTGTGCGGAAGGAGAAAAAGACCAGCTCGGAAAGCCAGACGCGCTAGGTTGAAGCACTCAAGGCACAAGTGGCGCGGATTCCGGATCTTGTCCAAGAGCAAGTGTAACAACAACTGGGAACGAAGCTCAACGCCATGGTGCCTACGTTGATTCATGGGCTGGCGGCGTGGATTGCGGGCGTAGCGAGGGCCTCCCGGTTCCCGGCTTCACGGACAACAACTTCGCCTGGCAGCAGCGGCGCCATTGGTGTCTCCGGCGGCGCCATTGGTGTCTCAGGCGGCGCCATTGGTGTCTCAGGCGGCGCCATTGGTGTCTCCGGCGGCGGCGCCATTGGTGTCTCCGGCGGAGGCGGTATTGTGTCTCCGGCACCGGCACGGGCATTGGAGCTTAATGCACCCGGGTGTACGCCGGCCGGCACCTCGCCAGCAAGCGCCCCCTCCGTCAGTTGCATGCCCGTCGTTGGCGGTGCCTCGACATTAGCCGAGCTCGACGGCATCACGGTAACTAAGCCTCTCGGCCGATGACTTCATCTCCTTGCCTTTGACTGGGCATCCCTGACGCCCTACATGTTTTCACAGGGTGCCGCCGACGTTCCTTGCACTCTTCTGCACTTCGTGGGCGGGGAGTTGGTCGATGTCGTCAAGGGCAGAATCGTTCAACCGGGCAACCGCATATTCCACGGTAATCCGATGGGACCCACAATGTATAGGGTTGAAGTGGTTCGGGTGCTGCCAGGCTGCAACGAGCTGTTACCTCCGATTCGACCCGCTGGCGCCGACGAAGCAAATAAGATGACCCTCAGCGCCTGCGTAAACTGGCCCCTGCTTTGGCCGAAGAGCCAGATTCATTTGGGGGCGGGGGACACCACCCCACAGACAAAACCGCCAGTCGTGCCGGCGCCAAGCCATGGCAAAACGCCCGCAGCGCTACCGGACCTGCGGACATCCCTATGGCACAGGATCCGGACAGCCCTATGCCACGAGATTCGGATAGCCCTATAGCACGGGATCCGGACAACGACGACAACGACAACGGTACATTTACCAAAGTTGATAAGTACTTTGCGAACATGGAGTACGCCGACGAGTTCTGCGGGCCTCTTTCTCAGAACCCAACCAAGGCGACCGCGATCTGGCTGATGCGCGGAGAATCAATTACAACAGCATCGCTCGGCGTTCAGTTCTCGAGACCGCCTCAGCTCCGCCTTCACGAGCCTCGGATAGCTGAGGTGCGAAATATTATCAGCCCCAACATGCTCAAGAAGGCGGTGCATGAGCAGAACTCGGTCCCATTACGGAGATCAAGAAGAAGGGACGAAGCGAAAGACTAACAAGGGCGCCGGTGCGAGCCAGCCGGCACCGAGTTCGATCCGTGCTCGGGGCGGGCCACCTTCACCTAAGGATATCTCGAGGAGGTGCATGTGGCGGGTAGGGCGATGCTACCGCCAAATATGTTGAATCTGCAACGGTGCTATCACGAGTCTGCATGATGGTGTTCTTTCTTTGGAGAAGCGGCGTCGAGAGAGAATGATGTGGCATACCGGTTTTACGTGGCCAAGGTGCGGAGGGCAAGGGCTTTGTGGATGGCGAAATCGAGAATGCGATCGTCCTGCGGTTTGATGACATCTTTGCTATGTTTAACCTTCATCCGCTGCACTACACCTTCGTTCGGCTGTTTTCGCTGAGTATGGAGATCACGGATCATTAGAGACAAGACCGGACATCGTGATAGTCGACCCCTTCTACATGCGTGCCAAGCACTTGAGCAGCGCTGGGGACCGCCAAGTTGCGAGTTCACACCTCGGAGGCGTCATTCTGGCAAACCCATATAAGGATAACTTCCTTGTGGCTTACTTTCTCGAGTAAGTCATCCCTTAACCGCCCCGTAACATATGATTTCTTAGATTTCGATCGTTCTTTTTTTTCTAGCATTCCGTGTTCTGTGCAGTGACACACATTGCACACTCATCCTCCTAAGCCCGAAATATTTCATGGCCACGTATTTCGACCTGAACTGTAACTCCAAGATAGACTACACAAATGTCAAGAAAGTTCTTGATGATGTTCTCCCCGGCTACGCCAAATCTGGAGGCACCTTCACGAGGGCAGTTCGTAAATCGGCAAGCACACCTTCTCACACAATCTGAAGTTCTGCTGCGTCAAGCAGCCGCTGTGATCGAAGGATGCCTACTCGCCCTCCATCACATGCGGGCGTCGTAAGGACCATCATCACCTTCGCTGCAGATAGTCTCAAAGATTGGGCGCGAGGTTGTCGGCAACCCAGGATGCAGACCTCAGACAAGAATTCTTTCGCATCCAGTCGGAGTTTGCGGACAACATCCATCAAGATGTCCTTCATACCTCGGGGCAGTTCTTCCGCAGATATCAACCGTCCAACAGTGAGATAGATGAAACGCTACAAATGCAGGGTGACAACAACCACGATTTCATGACCATCATGACAGACGGCGGCTTCATCCACGCTCCTGTCCGATGATTCGAGTCGAAAGTAGTGATGTGTAGTTCTAAAACATTTATTGGCTCATGTTGTAATTAAACTTTAATGAATTCGTATGTATCTCTGATTTGGACAGTCGTTCAACTTAGATGTAATCGATGCTATTTATTAGTAGGACCATGAATCGTGCTATTAATGTCTTGCTTTTCTCTTCCGATCCTTTTGTTGCATACTTACATATTGCTTATGTATTATGCATTGTTTGGCTTGTGCATAGAGATATAAATGCGTATGTAGTGTACAAGGTAAGGTTCCCGAGTCTCTGACGGTAGGAGGAGTGTCGGAGACAGGTTCACCGTTCAGCGATAACAGTTACAAAGGGTACACCACTAGGCGGAGGCGAATCTAGATCGCCGCTATCTAGCGGGAGAGAGGAGGAGCATTGGAGGAACCGGATGAAGACCAGTTTGATCGTGATGATGCTCATCGTGATGACAGCAGCTCTCTTCTATGTGATGGTAGTTAGATGATCGATATCGACTTGTAATGTGAAGACAAACTCGATACTCGCGGTCTTGAGACTTGTAATGTTTTATCTTTGTTCGGTCTTTTGAATTCGGAGACTAATATGATGAATTGTATTCGGAGACTAATCTTCTATTGTATTCGATGAATCTGTTGTTGTTGTGTGCTGCTGTCTATATTTTGTCCAATAATATATTTTGTAACCTGTGCAAAATCAGAAAAGTAAAAAAAAAACAAATATTCATACTAATGGCGCATCACCACGAGGTGCGCCATTAGTGTGCCAAAGGACACTAATGGCGCATCATAACAGGGTGCGCCATTAGTATGACAAAGCGCATGGTTACGTATGGCCCACCGGAGGCACACTAATGGCGCATGGTGTTACATACTAATGGCGCACTAGGTGGTGCGCCATTAGTATACAGATACTAATGGTGCACGGTGGTGCGCCATTAGTAAAAAATACTAGTGGCGTGATACTAATGGCGCACCGGTAGTGCGCCATTAGTAGGCAAAACCGGTGCGCCATTAGTAGGCCTTTTCGTAGTAGTGAGAGTACTATCATATACATAAATCAGGAATGACACAAATTGCTAATGTCCAGTTTTTACAACTGAGAGCTGAACACTGTAGGAACAAAGTATGTCTATCAGAAGGGGGGAAGGGGGGTGAATGGGAGTTTTAAATTTTCTTCGGAAAACTTAAATCTCTCAGGAACCCAGCAGCGGAATGAATGAAAAACAGACTATAATGAACTAAGGCAGAACATCGAAGAGAAACTAAGGCAGGCTTTGATGATAATCATGCGAATGAAAATGCATTGAAGTTAAACATGGGTGACAGAGGTAACCGAAGATGCTCGATGGCGACAAGGTATTTGTTCGACCAGTTCATCCTTCTGCACAAGGACTATGTCTGGTTGGAGGGGCTATGACTTAACACGGAAGATAAACTCTCTTCACCCTATTCTCCTCGACAATCGATTCATCAACCGATGCCGATCACTCGTGGTAGATACTTGAAGGCGATCTCCGAACCTTTACACACTTCTTCTTCTTCGAGAACCACAATCACTCTTGGTCTCTGAAGAAATTGGCACCTAACCGTCTAGAGAGTTTGCAGCTCTCAAGAGTAATAGGCGGAGCGTACTATAAACTTAGATTCCAGTGATGCTAAACCACTATCTAATTCTTCGGCTCTAGGGTTTTTATCACAGTGGATTTTAAATTCAAATCGCTCAGAGTGTGGATTGCTCAACAATCTTCTCAAAAATCAAACGGAGCAGCCACCGGACAAAGCCGGCGCGGGGTAGCTATTTATAGCCACAGCTTTCCCAGATGGGAAATGATCATTTTGGGCACGAGGTCCAACTAATGGCCAACCAACATGTTTACAGCGGTCAGATTTTGGAACAACGGTAACATTACTTGAGGAACAAGTAATGCTAACTCATCGGTCCGAGGCAAATCTCTCGCAGCGAAGAAGATCACAGTCTCATGCTGGCAAGCATTTACTTGGAGCACAAAGTGATTTCTCTCATAGCTTTCATAGGTTTTGGGTTTAGCATCAGAGAATCAAAGCTTCGAATGCTACACCCCTCCTAATAGTACGGTGGTCCTATGACTCAATGAAAGAAGAAGAAGAACGAAACAAAAGCTATGACTTCACTCCGTCTTCATTCTTCTCGAACGCCGTCATATGCTTCGAACAGACACCGAACCAATTGCTTAAGCTTCAACAATTTTTAGGGGTCACTCTTGTTGGATTTATCTTTGGTGATAACCTTCACTGCATAGTAGGGAGATTATCTTCGTCATTTGCATCAAACTCCTCGATACTTCAGGGACCTGTTACTCTATGTGCACTAGCAAACCACTACTAGGAAAAGGGCTATAGATAGGATTGATACTAATGGCGCACCGAGGAACCAGTGCGCCACTACTATATACTAATGGCGCACCAGTCGGTGATGCGCCATTAGTGTGGAAGACACTAATGGCGCACTAGAGACATGGTGCGCCACTAGTATTAATTTTTTTTTCATTTTTCCATACATACTAATGGCGCATCAGGTCGAAGTGCGCATTACTAGTTCTAACTAGTAATGGCGCACGAGGCAGATCATGTGCAATTACTGTATTTTTTATTCTTTTTTTTTTGCAAAACTACTAATGGCGCACTCGGCAGGTGCGCCATTACTAATTTAACTAGTAATGGCGCACTAGCTGTGGCCAGTGCGCCATATATATATATATATATATATATATATATATATATATATATATATATATATATATATATATATATATATATATATATATATATATAATTTTACTTTTACTGCAACACTAGTAATGGCGCACCACTGCAGTGCGCCATTATGTCAACTCAAGGTTACTAATGGCGCATTTGCTGCTGGTGCGTCATGTAACTCTGGGACCCCAACAAGATATTTTGGACAGCCCCACCCTACCCACTCACTTTCCCACTTCATTCCCTCCACCTCCTTCTCCAAGCTTTGGCTGCCTCCTCCTCCTCACCTCACTTCCACCATAGATTCATCAAAATTAAGTGGTGACATTACCTTTTGATAGGTAAGTAAGGGAAAGCTATCTTCATGATGTAGATCTACTTTTTTTCTCCCTAGCTCGCTCCAACAACGTGCACATGCACTTTTGTGGCCTAGCTAGATCTATGTATGTTTGTGGTGTTGCTTGTGTTTGTGGTGTTGCATATATGTTTGTGTTTGCAGGTACGGTATTTGAAATCGATAGTTGCCGATATTTTGCGGAATGTTGATTCATTTCCGTTTCAGCGAGAATTTTGGCACTATGCATTCTTTTAGTCCTATTTTTAGGGAAGGTCATGCCAAATTTTTTCTTGGTTCTAAAATATCGTTTTGCTCTACCCATGACGACCATGGTCTGCACGATGACGAAGGCATCGTGAATAGGTTTTGAGCTCCTGACGGCGAGATGCTTCAAAAGAACAAGGCGGAGATAAGATGTACGTGTCGAAGATGCAAGCTGAAGAGCCTTATTGCGGACCCGGTTCGGTGGTGCGGGACCACCTGCTCTTGCGTGGTTTCATGGATGGCTATCGGTGGCAAGGTGATGAAGATGACTATGAAGTCGTCCATGGGGGCGGGCAAGAAATGAGGAAGGGCAACAAGACAAGTACCACCGTGGCGGTAGGCGAGCGAAGGCGAAGAATCTCGAGGACATGATCACGGCGGTGATCTTGTACAGATCATCATGTAGAAGATGGCATACATGATGATGAGGAAGATCAAGGCGAAGGGCATGATCATGAAGATGAAGATCTTTGGAAGCGGAGCGATGATGGAGGCTGGGTGCAGGACCCTCATATTCAAGAGCTGCTTCTCAAGCGAACGGATAGCATGAGCTGCCGCCCAAGAGAATGCCAAGCTGGATCAAGCTGGAGATGAGCGGTTACTCCATTGTATGAAGGATGCAGGCCGAGGATACCCGCTTGAAAGTAGCGCTCATGGCTCGGAGATGAAGGTAAAACACAAAATGACCGGCGCATGCTTCAGCGAGAACATGTGATTACGCACGAGCGTCTTCCCAAGGGGAACAAGTGCGACCAGTTCGAGGCGAAGAAAATCGTGTGTCCTCTGGATTTACCGCCGTGAAATACCATGTGTGCATGAACAATTGCATCATTTATCGGGGCGAGCAGCGGAGTCTACCATATGTCCGGTGTCTTGGCGTCACTCGATACAAGAAGAGGAAAAAGCTCCTCGAAAATCGGTGTGGTACTTTCCGATCACTCCTCGTCTGCAGCGGTATTTCGCGGACCCTAAGGTAGCAAAGCTCCTGCATTGGCACGCGGATAGGGAGGAGAATAAGCGGGAAGATAGCGGAAATGATCCGGAGATAAATAAAAAGACAAGATCTTGAGTCACCCTAAGGATGCGAGCGGTGTAGCGTTGAACTTAATTCCTAGAATTTGGGAAGGATCCAAGGAACATCGTCTTTGGCACGAGCACCGATGGAGTCAATCTGTTTGGCAGCGAGAAGCACACATAGCACCTGGCCTGTGTTTGTGTGGATGTACAACCTTCCCCTGGTTGTGCATGAAGAGGAAGTACATTCACATGAGTATGCTAATTGAAGGGCGAAACAACCAGGAGCGACATCAATCTGTATTTGGGGTTCTTGAAGGAGGAGCTAGAGCGCTGTGGAAAACGCCCGTGTCGTGGGATGCCGCGGAGGAAGAATATTTCCCTATGAGAGCCTTTGCTCACGACGGTGCCGCGACTATCTCGATTCCGGATATCTCGCGGGCGGGTAGTCCACGGATTTTCTGGATCGTAAAGTGCATGGATGACACAATGTATCGCCAACTAGATAGAGATCCGGGTCTTGAAAACCATGTTCATGGGACGCCGAAGGTGGCCGCGACGATGACCCGTGGAGAAGCGCAAGGATCTGTTCGATGGTGAAACCGAACCCAGCGCCCGTGTCACGAGGAGGCGAGGAAATAGGCGAGCTGTTGAAAAATTGGAAAGACTGCCTTGCGGTAAAGAAGCAAAAGGCGCGAGCCAGGAAAAAAGCGAAAGCGCGAGCCGCTCTGAAGGTATGGAAAGCGAGGTCTGTTTTACGGGACTTTCCGTCTTGGAAGATCCACCGTGTGCCTCACAGCCTTGATGTCATGCATATCACGAAGAGCGTGTGCGAGAGTCGCTTGGTACCCTGCTCAACATGCGAGAGAGGACCAAAGATGGGCCGTAAGCAAGGGCAGACTTGAAATCAATGGGCATCGGCGGGAGCTTCACGCTAATGATGATGATGATGATGATGATGATGATGATGATGATGATGATGATGATGATGATGAAGCGGGACCACGAAGAAAAGTCGTCCAAAGGCAAAAGGCCAAGAAGACGGAAATGACTACCCTCCGCGTGCTTCACCTGCCTCCTAGGAGTAAAACTTCCATCTGATTCTGGCGGGAAGATAAGCGGATACCTAGACCCAATGAAGCGAAGTTCAGCGGGATGAAGTCTCACGGTATCACGTCTTGATGTGCGAATACTTCGATTGCAATCCATGGGATCATGGGCGCATACGTCCGTGAAATGCTATTTGGCCTATGCAACTTTTTGACGTCATCTCTCGGAAGTCGATTGGCGTGAGGCAACTCGAAGGCTACGAGGAAGAGATCGTGGTGATAATATGGGAGCTTGAGATGTACTTCCGCCCGCATTCTTGACGTTATGGTGCATCTGCTGGTCCATATCGTGGAGGATATCATCAACTCGGGCCGACATTCCTGCACAGCATGATGCCGTTCGAAAGGATGAATGGTGTCATCAAAGGATACGTTCGCAACATGTCACGTCGGAGGAAGTATAGCGGGGCTTTACGACGAAGAGTGCATCTCCTCTTGCCGCAATTATCTAGGCATCAAGAATCCCGTTGGTCTGCCCGTCAGCAGCACCTAGGCAGGCTCGCTGGATGGGGTCACCGTGAGGTCGCCATGAAAATGCATGTCGACTTCGAGGTCGACTTCGCCGACTTTGAAAGAGCAAACCTAGTCGCGCTACAACACATAGGCGTGGTTGATCCTTGGGTGGTAGAGCACAAACCTTTATTGAGAAGGCGTACAATGGCCGAGGCCAGCGAGAGGGCGGACGGAGATATAATCAAAGAGCACAACTCATGTTTCACGCGTTGGTTCAAGCGGAAGCTTCATCGTACCCTTTACATGAGGATTCTTCGCGGAAGAACAACTCATATTCGCCTTGTCACAGGCGCCGAGCACAACTGATGACCTATGAGGCGTCGATATCATGACTACACATTCTACACGAGGACAAGGACATGAAGGCGGTGGTTATCGAACTCGGGGTAGCGATGGAATCCTACACGGCAGCGACAAGGACAGATACTACGGAAGGATCGAGGAGATCTGGGAGCTGAGCTCTGTTGGAGAGAAGGTCCGATGTTCCGTGTCGAGATGGGCCAAGGCGTCCTAAAGAAGACCGGTATTTCACCACCATGGTTATACCCAAAGCCAAACCCAAGACCATGGTATAAGCGTCACCGGCCCAGAGCCATGGGTATTGGCTTCCCAAGTGGACCAATGCTTCTTCATTACCGACCCATCAAAGCCCGGTCGTGTTGTCGTGAGGAGAGGCAAAGGAAGATCATCGGAATGGATGGAGTAGCCAATGAGCAAGACTTGACAAATCGGCGACCGAAGATCGAACATGGCGACGGCGATGAAGTAGCAGCACACACCACAAGAAGAAGCAGGACAACCCTACCTAAGGGACGTCCATTCCACAGAAGAACTCCATTTGCGAAAAAGAAGGGCAAGAAGATTGTGAACAAATAGCTAGCTAAGATCGATTGTATTTAAATCATAGTCTTCATTTCTCGATTGTATTTCATGGGAACTTTTTGATATCATGAATATTTTTAAATTTCATGGACACTTTTTGATCTCGATCTCGATCCCACCGCACCCTCCCCGCTAGCTCCACCTTGCTTGACGACCCACAAACCCTCCCCGCTAGCTCCACCGCCTTGACGACCCACATAACCCTCCCCGCTAGCTCCACATTGCCGACGACCCACCGCAACCTCACCGCTCCATCGCCCCGGCAGAGCACCCCCCGCACCCTCCCGCTCCACCACCGCCCGACAGCACCCCCGCACCTCCCCGCTCCACCGCCGCCGACAAGCACCCCCGTTTCATATTCATATTCATTTTTTAAAAAAATAATAATAATAAAGTGTAGACTACAATTTTTGTTAAACAACAATTATTACTGTTTCATATTCATATTAATTTTCTAAAAAATTATTACATGCAACAAAAAATAAAAATAAATTACTTATGGTGCACCTCTGGCTGGTGCGCCATTGCTATATGTAAAAAACATTACTAATGGCGCACCTCTTCCTGGTGCGCCATTGCTATGTAAAAAAAATTACTAATGGCGCACCGACCGCGGGTGCGCCATTAGTAAATCCCCTAGCTAATTCCTCCCTCTCGCCAGATCCTTTCGTCCCTCTCCTCGCTGCCCAGACCCACGCTTGCTTGCCGCCCGCGCCTCCGTCTCGTCGCCGCCCAGTCAGCCCCATCACCCCCCCCATCGCCGTCCGCTCCCAATCCACCCCTCCCTCGCCTTCACCGCACCCACCCACCTCCTCCCTCCTTCCCAGCCTCGAAAACCTAGAAACCTGTGGCGCCTCTCCTCTCGAGCTCCACTGTGCGAGGCGACAGGCAAGGTGGCGGGCAGAATCTGCTTCAACACCGGGCCAGCGAGCCACGGAAGCAGGGCGCGACGCTGCTCGACCCTCCACCCCCCTCCACCTCTTCTTCCTCGGGAAGCGAGCCCGAACTTCGCCCGCTGTAGGCGTGCTCGCTCGCCCCGATGGGCGTGCTTTCGCCCGCTGTAGGCGTGCTCGTGGGGCCTCTCCTCCGGCGTCACGGTGAGCCATCGCGCCCTGCCCTCTCCCTCTCTGCTCCTCCCTCCTTGCCCTCTCCATCTCTGCTCGATCCCCTCTCTTCTCTGTCTCCACCTTCTGTTCTTGCCTGTGAGGTGTTTGATTAAATGTCAATTCAAACGATTGATGCAGCCGCGTCCACCGGAGCACCACGACCGCGTCTGCGACCTCGTCTCTGCTCCACCGCCGTCTACGACCTCGTCTGCGACCCGCGTCCGTCGAGGTGAGTTCACCAAAAATTCAGTAGTGTGTGCACCAAAATTCAGTGTTATGCGCATTTTGGTTGTAATCTAAGGTTAACTATGATTTTTCCTTTTTGGCTTTGCTATTATGAACATAAGCAGTTGGTAGCAATTTCAAGTGATATATATGTGGTACATTGCCATTAATGAAATAAATGGAATCATTCATCTCATTCCATGCATGGTGCACGTATGATCTTTGTCAAGATTTAGTGTTTTCCTTGCTGCAACTAATCTTGCAGCAAGATTCTAGTTAGAAGTTCCTTTGCAATACTACATTCTTCCAACTAACGCAAGCAAAATCAGAGAAGCCACTCCTCCTAACTACACTAGAGATTGTAGTTAAGTTCTAAATAATCACCCACTAATTAACTGCACAGGAGATCCACCCCTGTAACCACTCCAATGCATCAACAGAGAAGTTTGCTACATGATTGTCATTATACTCCTTGCTGCTAGTTGCATTATTTCTCAGTGCTACAAATGTGTTCAACTTGTAGCTTCTAGCTTAAGTGAGTAGCCAGTACTTTAGTGAGTAGCTTAACTTGTTTAAATACTTTGCCAGATTAGTAATCTTGATATTAAATGATGCCTGAAATGATGTATTATGTATCTTTAGCATGATCTGTTTCACATAATAAATGATGCCTGAAATGAATTCTTGAGTAGCCAGCTATTTTCTGTTTCCTCATTTGGATTACTCAGTTATTTAGTTTATTATTACTTGGGAAAAGTACTGTGAGAAAAAAATGATTATCTGCATTGCATTGTTAAATGTTGTACTTGGGCACAACACCTTTTCATCCATCATTTACACTGTGAATCCAATACCAGTTGCCCATGCTGATTATTTCACTTCAAACAGGCCACCTAGTGGCACAAAGCTCCATCAGAAACAGAATCAAAGCAGTGTAGTGGCATTGCCATTGACCTGTGGCTGGCATCTAGACACCACACACATACATACAGAGGCACATTGACTATTACTATGGCAAGTACTGTGTCAAGTACTCCATGTGTTTTTGTTGGCAGTTTATCATGAAATTGCAGGTACCCCGAGAGGCCCTTGAGTTTGCCGGAATGTCGATTAACTTCCGTTCCGGCAATTTCGGGTACTCCATATGTCCTATTTTCAGCAAAGGTCATGCTAAAATTTTCCGTGACTTTTAGCATGACTTTGCTAAAAACAGACATATAGGGTACTACGACTAATGCATGGGCAGGGTATCTTAGTACTTAGTTAAGTAGGATCAACTGCCCCGCCATTCTTGCTGCATTAAACCATAGGTAGCAATAGAGCCAAGTGATTAGGCCCAACTTAGAATTGTCCTTAGCATCAATAAACCCTAGATGATAAACCCAACATAGGTGGCAATAGAGCCAAGTGATTAGTGCCAAGTGATTAGGCCCAACCTAGGGTGCCTCGGCTTAGGCTTTTAGGGTGCCTTGGCGTCGACAAACCCTAAATGATGAAAGCTTAGGCTTTTAGGGTGCCTCAGCGTCGACAAACCCTAAATGATGAGACCATGATCTTGTTCCTTGACAATAACCAACTTTTTGACCAAACTTTTTCCTATTTAGAGCGAAACATGGCCCTAGCGATGAGGCCGGTGGTTGAGCGGCAAGCAATTCAGGAGCTGTCCCGGAGATGGAGGAACAACCTCACGCTATGAGGGCGCCATGAAGACACCGATCCTAACTACACAACCCCTAGTGGCGTCGGGATGACACCACTGATGGTGCCGCCGAGGTTTCCACCACTGATGATGGCGGCGCACACACAGATGGCAGCCAACCGAAGAAGCAAAGGAAGGACCGGCGCCCGAATGCGCTCCGCACCCTCAAGGAGGAATTTACTCAAGTGGACTCGGCGGGCATCCAACGGAGCCCAAACATATATTCAAGGGTACTCGCTTCAGCTCGGGTGCATTCTCCGAGCACCGTCTCGATCAACACCGAGAACCTTAGGCATAAGGACCACGAGAATTTGCGCAACCTCCTCTTCACGAAGCTGCACGAGCGATACAAGTTCCCGCCAATTTGAAAACACCGCCTCTCGGGGAATAAAGTGAACAGTACCACCCTCACGAGGATGAGCACGTACATGTCTACTTGGAGAAGCGGTGAAGAGAATGATTGATAAAGGTGATAGTTATGAGAAGGTCAAGGCGAAATATCCTTTGATGGCGAAGATGAGTACAAGGAGTTCAAGATCAAGTGCGAGAGCAGCGCAACCTCGAATCAAGTCGATGGGGAAAGAAATCACGGAGTTGAACTTGGGGAACACAAACTCGGTCCGGCGGTTAAAGAGTGGCGGAGCCTATATGGGACAAGGAGGGCCTTGGGCGTGCCGAGCAAGGCCTACCGCCTGCTTGAGAAATACAGCGGTGACAAGCAGACCAGGAACTTTGTCGGGGCCGGTACAAGGAGGACCCGATAACAAAGGAGCTTACCACGGATCCAAGACCAGGCGCTTGAGCTTGTTACGGTAAGGAATACACCCCGTGTAGTTAGCTCCATATGGTTGCACTCTAATTAATCCCCAATATTTCTAAATGGTTCACGTTCCTTTCGCGAGGACCTTTGAAGCGATGGCGCAGGTCGTCTCGAGCTCCCTTCGACACCCCTTTAAATAGGGCGTTGAACATAATGAATAACAAGGATAAGCTCACTAAGCCGGCGTCACCTGGTCGTGTGGTCGGCAAAAGCTTGTCCACAAAATGGGGTCATACTATACCGCTGGTGTGCGGAAGGAGAAAAAGGCCAGCTCGGAAAGCGGGGCGTGCGAGGTTGAAGCACTCAAGGCACAAGTGGCGCGGATTCGGAGCTTGTCCAAGAGCAAGTGGAACAACAAGCGGGAGCGAAGCTCAACGCCATGGTGCCTACGTTGATTCATGGGCTTCAGGCGTGGATTGCGAGGCGTGCGAGGCCTCCCGGTTCCCAGCTTCACGACCAGACCTTCGCCACAGCAGCGGCGGCGCCGTTGGTGTCTCCGGCGGCGGCGCCATTGGTGTCTCCAGCGGAGACGGTATTCGTGTCTCCGGTGCCGGCACGGGCATTGGAGCTTAATGCACCCGGGTCTACGCCGGCCGGCACCTCGCCAGCAAGTGCCCCCTCCGTCAGTTGCATGCCCGCCGTTGGAGGTGCCTCGACATTAGCCGAGCTCGACGGCATCACGGTAACTAAGCCTCTCGGCCGATGACTTCATCTCCTGGCCTTTGACTGGGCATCCCTGACGCCCTGTACATGTTTTCGCAGGGCATCGCCGACGTTCCTTGCACTCTTCTTCGCGCCGTTCGGGCGCCGAGTTGGTCGATGTCGCCAAGAGCACAATCGTTCAACGGGCAACCCCATGTTCCACGGTAATCGATGCCACCCACAATGTATAGGGTTGAAGTGGTTGGTGCTGCCGGCTGCGACGAGCTGTTACCTCTGGTTCGACCAGCTGGGGCGGCGAAGAAGATGAGATGACCCTCGGCGCTGCGTAAACTAGCCCTGCTTTGGCGAAGAGCAGATTCGTTTGAGGCGGGGACACCACCCCACAGACAAGACCGCCCGATCGTGCGGCGCCAAGCCATGGCAAAACGCCGCCGCGCTACGGACCTTCCGGACATCCCTATGTCGGATATCCCTATGGCACAGGATCCGGGCAGCCTTATGGCACAGGATCCGGACGACGACGACAATGACGACGGTACATTTACCAAAGCCGATAAGTACTTTGTCGAACATGGGTACGCTGACGAGTTCTGTGGGCCTCTTTCTCAAGAACCCAACAAAGACGACCGCAATCTAGCTGGTACGGCGGAGAAATCCAATTGCAACAGGCGTCGTCAGGCGTTCAGTTCTCTGGAGACGCCTCCAGCTCCCGCCTTCACCGAGCCTCAGATAGCTGAGGTGCGAAATATTATCAGCCCCAAAATGCTCAAGAAGGCGGTCTGTGAGCAGAACTCGGTCCCATTACAGGAGATCAAGAAGAAGGGACGGAAACGAAAGACTAACAAGGGCGCCGGTGCGAGCCAGCCGGCACCGAGTTCGATCCGTGCTCAGGACGGGCCACCTTCACCTAAGGATATCTCGAGGAGGGTGCATGTGGCGGGTAGGGTGATGCTACCGCCAAATATGCTGAATGCTGCAACCGGTGCTATACGGAGTCTGCACGACAGTGTTCTTTCTTTGGAGAAGCAGCGTCTCAGAGAGAAGGATGTGGCATTCCCGGTTTTCGTGGCCAAGGTGCCAGAGGGCGAGGGCTTTGTGGATGGCGACATCAGGGGTATGATCGTCCTGCGGTTTGATGACATCTTTGCTATGTTTAACCTTCATCCGCTGCACTACACCTTCGTTCGGCTGTTTTCGCTGAGTATGGAGATGCGGATCATTAGAGACAAGACCTCGAACATCGTGATAGTCGACCCCTTCTACATGCGTGCCAAGCACTTGAGCAGCGTTAGGGGACCGCCAAGTTGCGAGTTCACACCTCGGCGTCATTCGGCAAACCGGATAAGGATAACTTCCTTGTGGCTTACTTTCCGAGTAAGTCATCCCTTAACCGCCCGTAACATATGATTTCTTAGATTTCGATCATTACTTTTTTCTAACATTCCGTGTTACGTGCGATTACACATTGCACACTCATCCTCTTAAGCCCGAATATTCCATGGCCACGTATTTCGACCCGAACCGTAACTCCAAGATAGACTACACAAATGTCAAGAAAGTTCTTGATGATGTTCTCCCCGGCTACGACAAATCTGGAGGCACCTTCACCAGGACTGTTCGTAAATGCGGCAAGCACATGTTCTCACACAATCTGAAGTTCTGCTGCGTCAAGCAGCCGCTTTGTGATCGAAGGATGCCTACTCGCCCTCCATCACATGCGGCGATCGTGAGGACCATCATCAACTTCGCTACCAGATAATCTCAAAGATTGGGCCGCGAACTTGTCGGCAATCCAGGACGCGGACCTCAGACAAGAATTCTTTCGCATCCAGTCAGACTTTGCGGACATCATCCATCAAGATGTCCTTCATACGTCGGGGCAGTTCTTCCTCAGATATCAACCATCCAACAATGAGATAGATGAAATGCTACAAATGCAGGGTGATAACGACCGCGATTTCATGACCATCACGACAGACGGCGGCTTCATCCACGCTCCTGTCCGATGAGTCGAGTCGAAAGTAGTGATGTGTAGTTCTGAAACATTGATTGGCTCATGTTGTAATTAAACTTTAATGAATTCGTATGTCTCTTTGGTTTGGACAGTCGTTCAACTTAGATGTAATCGATGCTATTTATTAGTAGGACCATGAATCGTGCTATTAATGTCTTGCTTTTCTCTTCCGATCCTTTTGTTGCATACTTACATATTGCTTATGTATTGTCATTGTTTGGCTTGTGCATAGAGATTCCGTCAGATGTCGTGTACAAGGGTAAGGTTCCCGAGTCTCTGACGACTAGGAGGAGTTTCGGAGACAGGTTCACCGTTCAGCGGTAACAGTTACAAAGGTACACCACTAGGGCGGAGGCCGAATCTAGATCGCCCGCTATCTAGCGGGAGAGAGAGAGAGCGTTGGAGGAACGGATGAAGACCAGTTTGATCGCGATGATGCTCATCGTGATGACCACAACTCTCTTCTATGTGATGGTAGTTTAGATGATCGATATCGACTTGTAATGTGAAGACAAACTCGATACTCGCGGTCTTGAGACTTGTAATGTTTTATCTGTGTTCGGTCTTTTGAATTCGGAGACTAATATGATGAATTGTATTCGGAGACTAATCTTCTATTGTATTCGATGAATCTGATGTTGCTGTGTGTTGCTGCCTATATTCTGTCCAATAATATATTTTGTAACCTGTGCAAAAATCAGAAAAGTAAAAAAAACAAATATTCATACTAATGGCGCATCACCACCAGGTGCGCCATTAGTATGCCAAAGGATACTAATGGCGCATCAACATAGCATGCGCCATTAGTATGACAAAGCACATGCTTAGGTATGGCCCCCCGGGAGGCACACTAATGGCGCATTGTGTTACATACTAATGGCGCCTTTGCTTGGTGCGCCATTAGTATACCAGATACTAATGGCGCACGGTGGTGCGCCATTAGTAAAATATACTAGTGGCGTGCTACTAATGGCGCACTGGTAATGCGCCATTAGTAGGCAAAACCAGTGCGCCATTAGTAGGCCTTTTCCTAGTAGTGAACACATAAGTCTCATACTGTTTATGTCAACAAACTCCAAAAACATAAGGGGCCTATTATTGCACCAATAAACACAACGTCGGATGGTAGATCTCTTAATTAGGGCTTTCATTTATCAACAACATGCCTTGTCCAAGTCAGTTCTACTGCACCATATTCACATTATAGCTCTGTTTGTACCGTATGTGTAACCAGGCATCTGCAAATTTTCTTTTCCATTTGAAAATAATTAATTATGTTCAACCACTTTGCCACTAATCTACCTATTATATATATACATACAAACATAAAAAGATGCAACGAGGCATATCCAACTAATCTTGCTCATCAAACCATGTCAATCCAACATTCTAGATTGCTACAATTGCAAGCACTCAACATGTTTAGCATGCAATTATTATCATAAAAAATATCAATATGAGCGTTAATTACATAGTGAACTTGCAATTAATACTCTATCTAATACAGTGTAAAATTAATATTCTACCAAATATCAACATGCATCGCACATATAGATTTACTAGTCAGAGAGAAATAAATCATGAAACATAGATTAAGCTTAACATTTCTTTGACAAGGTAAAAAATCAGTGCTATCAGCTCATGCGGCAAGGAACAATATACACAACTATCGCACAAATAAGATAGGAAGCACACAAGCCTCAACAAAGGTAACTAAAGCTCTAGTTTTTTATCTATTTTTCATAACCGAAGACACAACTCAACTCAAAATAAGACTCCTATGGTTTGGCATAATTTTCCTTTGGGGAGGGTGGCGCGAGTTCATAGCCGACAACCGAAATCTCTCCCTGTTGGAACCGGTGAAGGAAGAGATGCTCGCCATGGTGGTCCACATCATCCGACTTGAGCAGTACTGCTAGTCTAGCAGCTTCTGTGTCACTGCGTGGGAGAGGCTTCACCTGACTGTTCGTTGCTCTTCTTTGTTGCAGTTTTGATGGTTTTTTCAGTGATGCTTGTGTTGATGCATTGTCTGAATCTTATACATCTGGTCGTGTGTCGTCTTTATCGTAGGTGTTCTCCTATATATGCGACTGAATTTATGTTTTTATGTGTTTGAATTATTGCGATATCATCAACATCACCTCTATATATATTGCTCCTTATATTTCCATGCAACTCGTGTTCTTGAAGTTCAATATCAATATCAATAACAATACAACTACCATGTGTTGACCTTGCGAAATACACACGGCATAAGTGTTGTAGAAAACGTGTAGCAAGTCCTTGTTGATGAAAAATTGTGACGCTTTGAGCTGTGAGGCGGATCATCGAGAATCTGTATGCGATTAGCTTGGATATAGCACAAGAACAGGTCAATGGTTTTTTGTTCTTAAAATTACGTAGATTTAAATGAGTAGCCGTTTCATGTAAACATGATGGTGTGCTTATTTATTTAGCTTGGTGTCACTCAATCAAGCCAACAAACATGGCATCGGCAATCGTGTTCCTCTTGTTGCCAGATTTTTCCTGTATGCTCTTCTCCTCTGCTCCCATGATCATGTATCTCATATTGATTTGTCTTCAGTATTGCATATCACAGAGGCCAATCCATCGGGATCTGACTCAGAACTCATTTTGCCACATGAGCGGCGGTGTGTTGTTAAAAATATTCGGATGCATTTGTATGATATGGATACTAACATTATACTCAAGATTCGCTACATCAAACTACGTTAAATTTGCAACACCGCTCATTTTAACTTGGTGTCCTATTTCTAGAACCACCCCTCCACTAGTAGAAAAAGGGGCTTTCGTTCGGGCCTGGCCAGCCATTAGTCCCGGTTCTGCCACGAACCGGGACCAATGGAGGCATTTGTCCCGGTTCATGAGCCCAGGGGGCCGGCCGGGGCCTCGTGGGCACTGGTCCCGGTTCGTCTGGGCCCATTTGTCCCGGCTCTTGGCACGAACTGGGACCAATGGGCCTCGCTCCTGGACCACAACCATTGGTCCCAGTTCGTGGCAGGAACCGGGACAGAAGGATGGCCTTTAGTCCTGGTTCCAGCCACAAACCGAGACAAATGAGTTGCCTATATATACCCCATCGCCGGCGAGCAGAGCACTCCATAGTGCTCTGTTTTTTGCTGGCCGGCGAGGAAGGGCATTTGGGTGCTCTAGCTCACCTCTTATGCATGTGAGGGGTTTGATGAAATGCCCGAGCCACACTAGTTAAGCTTTCTCCTCTCGAAGCTCGACCTCCGAGCTCCATTTTTTCTGAGATTTGTCTAGGTTTAGCGGTCCGCACGCCCCGTCCTCGTCTTCACCGCCGTCGATCGCCCGCGCCGATCTCATCACCGGCACCACCGTGGTGAGCCTCTTGTTCTTATCTTCTTTCTGAAAGAAAAAAAAATCTTACTTTAGATAGATACTTGTCTAATTTTCTTACTTTTGACACACATAATTATATATAATGCACATAGATGAACCGGCAATGGATGTACGGTGACAAACACACCTCTGAGTACATTAAGGGCGTGCATAATTTTCTCGAAGTGGCTGAGGCAAACAAGCAGAATGGTTTTATGTGTTGTCCATGCCCTAATTGTGGGAATACGTGGTCTTACTCTGACAAGAAATTCCTTCACACCCACCTGCTTTATAAGGGTTTCATGCCACACTATAATGTTTGGACGAAGCACGGAGAAATATGGGTTATGATGGAAGACAACGAAGAAGAAGAGGACGATGACAACTATGTGCCCCCTGAATACGGTGATGCTGCATATGAAGGAAATATGCCCTAGAGGCAATAATAAAGTTATTATTTATTTCCTTATATCATGATAAATGTTTATTATTCATGCTAGAATTGTATTAACCAGAAACATAATACTTGTGTGAATACATAGACAAACAGAGTGTCACTAGTATGCCTCTACTTGACTAGCTCGTTGATCAAAGATGGTTATGTTTCCTAGCCATTGACATGAGTTGTCATTTGATTAACGGGATCACATCATTAGGAGAATGATGTGATTGACTTGACCCATTCCGTTAGCTTAGCACTCGATCGTTTAGTATGTTGCTATTGCTTTCTTCATGACTTATACATGTTCCTATGACTATGAGATTATGCAACTCCCGTTTACCGGAGGAACACTTTGTGTGCTACCAAACGTCAAAGCGTAACTGGGTGATTATAAAGGTGCTCTACAAGTGTCTCCGAAGGTACTTGTTGGGTTGGCGTATTTCGAGATTAGGATTTGTCACGAGAGGTATCTCTGGGCCCTTTCGGTAATGCACATCACTTGAGCCTTGCAAGCATTGCAACTAATGAGTTAGTTGCGGGATGATGTATTACGGAACGAGTAAAGAGACTTGCCAGTAACGATATTGAACTAGGTATTGAGATACCGATGATCGAATCTCGGGCAAGTAACATACCGATGACAAAGGGAACAACGTATGTTGTTATGCAGCATGACCGATAAAGATCTTCGTAGAATATGTGGGAGCCAATATGAGCATCCAGGTTCCGCTATTGGTTATTAGCCGGAGACGTGTCTCGGTCATGTCTACATAGTTCTCGAACCCGTAGGGTCCACACGCTTAAAGTTTCGATGACGGTTATATTATGAGTTTATGAGTTTTAATGTACCGAAGGTTGTTCGGAGTCCCGGATGTGATCACAGACATGACGAGGAGTCTCGAAATGGTCGAGACATGAAGATTGATATATTGGACGACTATATTCGGACACCGAAATGGTTCCGGGGTTATCGATATATATCGAGTACCGGGGTTACTGAAACCCCGAGGCTATTGGGCCTCATGGGCCCAATTGGTGGAAGAGGAGAGGCGGCCAAGGGGCAGCCGCGCGCCCCTCCCCCCCAAGTCTGAATTGGACAAGGAAGGGGGGCACCCCCCCCCCTTCCTTTCCTCCTCTCTCCTCCTTCCCCCTTCTCCTAATCCAACAAGGAAAGTGAGGGAGTCCTACTCCCGGTGGTAGTAGGACTCCTCCTGGGGCGCCTCTTCCTGGCCGGCCGCACCTCCCCCCTTGCTCCTTTATATACTGGGGCAGGAGGGCACCCTAGGGAGACAACAATTGATTGTTTGATCTTTTAGCCGTGTGCGGTGCCCCCCTCCACCATAGTCCACCTCGATAATACTGTAGTGGTGCTTAGGCAAAGCCCTGCGTCGGTAGAACATCATCATCGTCACCACGCCGTCATCCTAACGAAACTCTCCCTCAACACTCGGCTGGATCGGAGTTCGAGGGACGTCATCGGGCTGAACGTGTGCTGAACTCGGAGGTGCCATGCGTTCGGTACTCTATCGGTCAGATCGTGAAGACGTACGACTACATCAACCGCGTTGTGCTAACGCTTCCGCTTTCGGTCTACGAGGGTACATGGACAACACTCTCCCCTCTCGATGCTATGCATCACCATGATCTTGCGTGTGCGTAGGAAAAAAAATTCAAATTACTACGTTCCCCAATAGTGGCATCCGAGCCTGGTTTTATGCATAGATGTCATATGCACGAGTAGAACACAAGTGAGTTGTGGGCGATATAAGTCATACTGCTTACCAGCATGTCATACTTTGGTTTGACGGTATTGTTGGATGAAGCGGCCCAGACCGACATTACGCTTACGCTTACGCGAGACTGGTTCTACCGACGTGCTTTGCACATAGGTGGCTGGCGGGTGTCAGTTTCTCCAACTTTAGTTGAACCGAGTGTGGCTATGGCCGGTCCTTGCGAAGGTTAAAACAGCACCAACTTGACAAACTATCATTGTGGTTTTGATGCGTAGGTAAGAACGATTCTTGCTAAGCCCGTAGCAGCCACGAAAAACTTGCAACAACAAAGTAGAGGACGTCTAACTTGTTTTTGCAGGGCATGTTGTGATGTGATATAGTCAAGACATGATGCTAAATTTTATTGTATGAGATGATCATGTTTTGTAACCGAGTTATCGGCAACTAGCAGGAGCCACATGGTTGTCGCTTTATTGTATGCAATGCAATCGCCCTGTAATGCTTTACTTTATCACTAAGCGGTAGCGATAGTCGTAGAAGCATAAGATTGGCGAGACGACAATGATGCTACGATGGTGATCAAGGTGTCGTGCTGGTGACGATGGTGATCATGACGGTGCTTCGGAGATGGAGATCATAAGCACAAGATGATGAAGGCCATATCATATCACTTATATTGATTGCATGTGATGTTTATCGTTTATGCATCTTATCTTGCTTTGATTCACGGTAGCATTATAAGATGACTTCTAACTAAATTTCAAGATAAAAGTGTTCTCCCGGAGTATGCACCATTGCCAAAGTTCGTCGTGCCCAGACACCACGTGATGATCGGGTGTGATAAGCTCTATGTCCATCTACAACGGGTGCAAGCCAGTTTTGCACACGCAGAATACTCAGGTTAAACTTGACTAGCCTAGCATATGCAGATATGGCCTCGGAACACTGAGACCGAAAGGTCGAGCATGAATCATATAGTAGATATGATCAACATAATGTTGTTCACCATTGAAAGCTACTCCATTTCACGTGATGATCGGTTATGGTTTAGTTGATATGGATCACGTGATCACTTAGAGGATTAGAGAGATGTCTATCTAAGTGGGAGTTCTTAAGTAATATGATTAATTGAACTTAAATTTATCATGAACTTAGTCCTGGTAGTATTAGCATATCTATGTTGTAGATCAATAGCTCGCGTTTGCTCCCTGTTTTATTTTGATATGTTCCTAGAGAAAACTAAGTTGAAAGATGTTAGTAGCAATGATGCGGACTTGGTCCGTGATCTGAGGATTAACCTCATTGCAGCACAGAAGTATTATGTCCTTGATGCACCGCTAGGTGACAGACCTATTGCAGAAGCAGATGCAGACGTTATGAACGTTTGACAAAAGCTCGGTATGATGACTACTTGATAGTTGAGTGCACCATTTTTTACAGCTTAGAACCGGGACTTCAAAAATGTTTTGAACGCCACAGAGCATATAAGATGTTCTAATAGTTCAAATTGGTATTTCATACTCATGCCCGTGTCGAGAGGTATGAGACCTCTGACAGTACTTTGCCTACAAGATGGAGGAGAATTGCTCAGCTAGTGAGCATGTGCTCAGAATGTTTGAGTACTACAATCACTTGAATCAAGTGGGAGTTAATCTTCCAGATAAGATAGTGATTGACAGAGTTCTCTAGTCACTATCACCAAGTTACTAGAACTTCGTGATGAACTATAATATGCAAGGGATAACGGAAACAATTCCCAAGCTCTTCGTGATGCTGAAATCGATGAAGGTAGAAATCAAGAAAAACATCAAGTATTGATGGTTGACAAGACCACTAGTTTCAAGAAAAGGGCAAAGGGAAGAAGGGGAACTTCAAGAAGAACGGCAAGCAAGTTGTTGCTCAAGTGAAGAAGCCCAAGTCTGGACCTAAGCCTGAGACTGAGTGCTTCTACTGCAAAGGAACTGGTCACTCGAAGCGGAACTGCCCCAAGTATTTGGCGGATAAGAAGGATGGCAAAGTGAACAAAGGTATATTTGATATACATGTTATTGATGTGTACTTTACTAGTGTTTATAGCAACCCTCGAGATTTGATACTAGTTCGGTTGCTAAGATTAGTAACTCAAACAGGAGTTGCAGAATAAACAGAGACTAGTTAAGGGTGAAGTGACGATGTGTGTTGGAAGTGGTTCCAAGATTGATATGATCATCATCATAGACTCCCTATACTTTCGGGATTAGTATTGAACCAAAATAAGTGTTATTTGGTGTTTGCGTTGAGCATGAATATGATTTGATCATGTTTATTGTAATACGGTTATTTATTTAAGTTAGAGAACAATTGTTGTTCTGTTGACAGGAATAAAAACCTTCTATGGTCATACACACCAACGAAAATGGTTTGTTGGATCTCAATCGTAGTGATACACATATTCATAATATTGAAGCCAAAAGACGCAAAGTTAATAATGATAGTGCAACTTATTTGTGGCACTGCCATTTAGGTCATATTGGTGTAAAGCACATGAAGAAACTCCATGCTGATGGGTTTTTGGAATCACTTGATTATGAATCACTTGATGCTTGCGAACCATGCCTTATGGGCAAGATGACTAAGACTCCGTTCTCTGGAACAATGGAGCGAGCAACTGATTTATTGGAAATAATACATACTGATGTATGCGATCCGATAAGCATTGAGTCTCGCGGCGGGTATCGTTATTTTCTGACCTTCACAGATGATTTGAGAAAATATGAGTATATATACTTGATGAAACATAAGTCTGAAACATTTGAAAAGTTCAAAGAATTTCAGAGTGAAGTGGAAAATCATCGTGACAAGAAAATAAAGTTTCTACGATCTGATCGTGGAGACAAATATTTGAGTTACGAGTTTGGTCTTCAATTAAAATAATGTGGAATAGTTTCACAAATTCGTGCCACCTAGAACACCACAGCATAATGGTGTGTCCGAACGTCATAATCGTACTTTATTGGATATAGTGCAATCTATGATGTTTCTTACCAATTTACCACTATAGTTTTGGGGTTATGCATTAGAGACAGTTGCATTCATGTAAAAAAGGGCACCATCTAAATTCGTTTGAGACGACACCGTATGAATTGTGGTTTAGCAAGAAACCAAAGTTGTCGTTTCTTAAAGATTGGGGTTACGATGCTTATAAGAAAAAAAATCATCCTGATAAGCTCAAACCCAAATCGGAGAAATGTGTCTTCATAGGATACCCAAAGGAGACAGTTGGGTACACCTTCTATCACAGATCCGAAGGCAAGATATTCGTTGCTAAGAATGGATCCTTTCTAGAGAAGGAGTTTCTCTCGAAAGAAGTGAGTGGGAGGAAAGTAGAACTTGATGAGGTAACTATACCTGCTCCCTTTTTGGAAAGTAGTTCATCACAGAAATCTGTTCCTGTGACTCCTACACCAATTAGTGATGAAGCTAATGATGATGATCATGTAACTTCAGATCAAGTTACTACCGAACTTCGTAGGTCAACCAGAGTGAGATCCGCACCAGAGTGGTACGGTAATCCTATTCTGGAGGTCATGTTACTTGAACATGATGAACCTACGAACTATGAGGAAGCGATGATGAGCCCAGATTCCGTGAAATGGTTTGAGGCCATGAAATCTGAGATGGGATCCATGTATGAGAACAAAGTATGGACTTTGATTGACTTGCCCAATTGATCGGCGAGCCATTGAGATTAAATGGATCTTCAAGAGGAAGACGGATACTGATACTAGTGTTACTATCTACAAAGCTAGAACTGTAGCAAAAGGTTTTCGACAAGTTCAAGGTGTTGACCACGATTAGAGTTTCTCACTCGTATATATGCTTAAGTCTGTCCGAATCATGTTAGAAATTGCCACATTTTATGAAATCTGGCAAATGGATAAACAAAACTGCATTCCTTAATGGATTTATTCAAGAAGAGTTGTATATGATGCAACCAGAAGGTTTTGTCGATCCTAAAGGTGTTAACAAAATGTGCAAGCTTCAGCAATCCATCTATGGACTGGTACAAGCATCTCGGAGTTGGAATATACGCTTTGATGAGTTGATCAAAGCATATAGTTTTATATAGACTTGTGGTGAAGCCTGTATTTACAAGAAAGTGAGTGGGAGCACTACAGCATTTTTGATAAATATATGTGAATGACATATTGTTGATCGGAAATAATATAGATTTTTCTGGAATGCATAAAGGAGTATTTGAAAGGAGTTTTTCAAATAAAGACCTCGGTGAAGCTGCTTACATATGAGCATCAAGATCTATAGAGATAGAGACACTTGATAAGTTTTTTTCAATGAGTACATACCTTGACATGATTTTGAAGTAGTTCAAAATGGAACAGTCAAAGAAAGAGTTCTTGCCTGTGTTACAAGGTGTGAAATTGAGTAAGACTCAAAGCCCGACCACGGCAGAAGATAGAAAGAGAATGAAAGTCATTCCCTATGCCTCAGCCATAGGTTCTATAAAATATGCCATGCTATGTACCAGATCTATTGTATACCCTACACTGATTTTTGCAAGGGAGTACAATAGGGATCTAGGAGTAGATCACTGGGCAGCGGTCAAAATTATCCTTAGTGGAATAAGGGTATGTTTCTCGATTGTGGAGGTGACAAAAGGTTCATTGTAAAATGGTTACGTCGATACAAGTTTTTGCATTGATCCAGATGACTCTAAGTCTTCATCTGGATACATATTGAAAGTGGGAGCAATTAGCTAAAGTAGCTCTGTGCAGAGCATTGTAGACATAGAAATTTGCAAAATACATACGGATCTGAATATGGCAGACCCGTTGACTAAATTTCTCTCACAAGCAAAACATGATCACACCTTAGTACTCTTTGGGTGTTAATCACATAGAGATGTGAACTAGATTATTGACTGTAGTAAACCCTTTGGGTGTTGGTCACATGACGATGTGAACTAATTACATAAAGATGTGAACTATTGGTGTTAAATCACATGGTGATGTGAACTAGATTATTGACTCTAGTGCAAGTGGGAGACTGAAGGAAATATGCCCTAGAGGCAATAATAAAGTTATTATTTAGTTCCTTATATCATGATAAATGTTTATTATTCATGCTATAATTGTATTAACCGGAAACATAATACTTGTGTGAATACATAGACAAACAGAGTGTCACTAGTATGCCTCTACTTGACTAGCTCGTTGATCAAAGATGGTTATGTTTCCTAGCCATTGACATGAGTTGTCATTTGATTAACGGGATCACATCATTAGGAGAATGATGTGATTGACTTGACCCATTCCGTTAGCTTAGCACTCGATCGTTTAGTATGTTGCTATTGCTTTCTTCCTGACTTATACATGTTCCTATGACTATGAGATTATGCAACTCCCGTTTACCGGAGGAACACTTTGTGTTCTACCAAACGTCACAGCGTAACTGGGTGATTATAAAGGTGCTCTACAGGTGTCTCCGAAGGTACTTGTTGGGTTGGCGTATTTCGAGATTAGGATTTGTCACGAGAGGTATCTCTGGGCCCTCTCGGTAATGCACATCACTTAAGCCTTGCAAGCATTGCAACTAATGAGTTAGTTGCGGGATGATGTATTACGGAACGAGTAAAGAGACTTGCTGGTAACGAGATTGAACTAGGTATTGAGATTTCGATGATCGAATCTTTGGCAAGTAACATACCGATGACAAAGGGAACAACGTATGTTGTTATGCGGTCTGACCGATAAAGATCTTCGTAGAATATGTGGGAGCCAATATGAGCATCCAGGTTCCGCTATTGTTTATTGGCCGGAGACGTGTCTCGGTCATGTCTACATAGTTCTCGAACCCGTAGGGTCCGCACGCTTAAAGTTTCGACGATGGTTATATTACGAGTTTATGAGTTTTGATGTACTGAAGGTTGTTCGGAGTCCCGGATGTGATCACGGACATGACGAGGAGTCTTGAAATGGTCGAGACATGAAGATTGATATATTGGACGACTATATTCAGACACCGGAATGGTTCCGGGGGTTATCGGATATATACTGAGTACCGGGGTTACTGAACCCCGGAGGCTATTGGGCATCATGGGCCCAATTGGTGGAAGAGGAGAGCCAGCCAAGGGGCAGCCGCCCTCCCCCAAGTCCGAATTGGACAAGGAAGGCGGCGCCCCCTTCCTTTCCCCTCTCCTCCTTCCCCTTCTCCTAATCCAACAAGCAAGGAGAGTCCTTCTCCGGTGGGAGTAGGACTCCTCCTGGCGCGCCTCTTCCTGGCTGGCCGCACCTCCCCCTTCCTCCTTTATATACGGGGGCAGGGGGCACCCTAGGGAGACACAATTGATCGTTTGATCTTTTAGCCGTGTGCGGTGCCCCCCTCCACCATAGTCCACCTCGATAATACTATAGCGGTGCTTAGGCGAAGCCCTGCGTCGGTAGAACATCATCATCGTCACCACGCCGTCGTACTGACAAAACTATCCCTCAACACTCGGCTGGATCGGAGTTCGAGGGACGTCATCGGGCTGAACGTGTGCTGAACTCGGTGGTGTCGTGCGTTCGGTTTCTTGATCGGTCGGATCGTGAAGATGTACGACTACATCAACCGCATTGTGCTAACGCTTCCGCATTCGGTCTACGAGCGTACGTGGACAACACTCTCCCCTCTCGTTGCTATGCATCACCATGATCTTGCGTGTGCGTAGGAATTTTTTTGAAATTACTACGTTCCCCAACAGCAAGGTGGGAAGTTGAAGATCAAGAGGAATCGGACGATGTGCCCGATGATGATCTCCGCCGGTTCATTGTTGATGCAAGGGAAAAGTGCAAAAGTGAAAAGGAGAAGCTGAAGTTCAATCACATGTTAGAGGATCACAAACAAGGGTTGTACCCCAATCGCGAAGATGGCAACACAAAGCTCGGTACCGTACTGGAATTGCTGCAGTGGAAGGCAGAGAATGCTGTTCCTGACAAAGGATTTGAGAAGCTACTGAAAATATTGAAGAAGCTTCCAAAGGATAACGAATTGCCCGACAGTACGTACACAGCAAAGAAGGTCGTATGCCCTCTAGGGTTGTAGGTGGAGAAGATACATGCATGCCCTAATGACTGCATCCTCTACCGCGGTGCGTACAAGGATTTGAACACATGCCCGGTATGCGGTGCATTGCAGATAAGATCGACGAGATGACCTGGTGATGTTGAGGCGAGCCCGCAGAAGAGGGTTCTGCAAGGTGATGTGGTATGCTCCTATAATACCACGGTTGAAACGACTGTTCAGAAACAAAGAGCATGCCAAGTTGATGTGATGGCATAGTGAGGACCGTAAGAAAGACGGGAAGTTGAGAGCACCCGTCGACGGGTCGCAGTGGAGAAAAATCGAGAGAAAGTTTTGGGCTGAGTTTGCAAGTGACCCAAGGAATGTATGGTTTGCTTTAAGCACGGATGGCATTAATCCTTTCGGGGAGCAGAGCAGCAATCACAGCACCTGGCCCATGACTCTATGTATGTATAACCTTCCTCCTTGGATGTGCATGAAGCGAAAGTTCATTATGATGCCAATTCTCATCCAAGGCCCTAAGCAACCCGGCAACGACATTGATGTGTACCTAAGGCCATTAGTTGAAGAACTCTTACAGCTGTGGAATGGAACAGGTGTACGTGTGTGGGATGAGCACATGGGGGAAGAATTTGACCTAAAGGCGTTGCTGTTCGTGACCATTAATGATTGGCCCACTCTCAGTAACCTTTCAGGACAGACAAACAAGGGATACCATGCATGCACGCACTGTTTAGCTGACACCGAAAGTATATACCTGCAAAGATGCAGGAAGAATGTGTACCTGGGCCATCATCGATTTCTCCCGACCAACCATCAATGTCGAAAGAAAGGCAAGCATTTCAAAGGCGAGTGGTGTTTACTACGCAACCTTCTTCTTGTAGACGTTGTTGGGCCTCCAAGTGCAGAGGTTTGTAGGACAGTAGCAAATTTCCCTCAAGTGGATGACCTAAGGTTTATCAATCTGTGGGAGGCATAGGATGAAGATGGTCTCTCTCAAGCAACCCTACAAGCAAATAACAAAGAGTCTCTTGTGTCCCCAACACACCCAGTATGATGGTAAATTGTATAGGTGCACTAGTTTGGCGAAGAGATGGTGATACAAGTGCAATATGTATGGTAGATATTGGTTTTGGAAATCTGAAAATATAAAAACAACAAGGTAACTAATGATAAAAGTGAGCGCAAACGGTATTGCAATGATAGGAAACAAGGCCTAGGGTTCATACTTTCACTAGTGCAAGTTCTCTCAACAATAATAACATAATTGGATCATATAACTATCCCTCAACATGCAACAAAGAGTCACTCCAAAGTCACTAATAGTGGAGAGCAAACAAAGAGATTATGGTAGGGTACGAAACCACCTCAAAGTTATTCTTTCCAATCAATCCGTTGGGCTATTCCTATAAGTGTCACAAACAGCCCTAGAGTTTGTACTAGAATAACACCTTAAGACACAAATCAATCAAAACCCTAATGTCACCTAGATACTCCAATGTCACCTCAAGTATCCGTGGGTATGATTATACAATATGCATCACACAATCTCAAATTCATCTATTCAACCAACACATAGAACCTCAAAGAGTGCCCCAAAGTTTCTACCGGAGAATCAAGACGAAAACGTGTGCCAACCCCTATGCATAAGTTCATGGGCGGAACCCGCAAGTTGATCACCAAAACATATATCAAGTGAGTCACGTGATATCCCATTGTCACCACAGATACACACGGCAAGACATACATCAAGTGTTCTCAAATCATTAAAGACTCAATCCGATAAGATAACCTCAAAGGGAAAACTCAATCCATTACAAGAGAGTAGACGGGGAAGAAGAAACATAAGATCCAACTATAATAGCAAAGCTCGTGATACATCAAGATCGTGCCAAATCAAGAACACGAGAGAGAGAGAGAGAGAGAGAGAGAGAGAGAGAGAGATATCAAACACATAGCTACTGGTACATACCCTCATCCCCGAGGGTGAACTACTCCCTCCTCGTCATGGAGAGTGCCGGGATGATGGAGATGGCCACCGGTGAGGGTTCCCCCCTCCGGCAAGGTGCCGAAACAGGGTCCCGATTGACTTTTGGTGGCTACAGAGGCTTGCGGCGGCGGAACTCCCGATCTATTCTCGTCTTCGATGTTTTAGGGTATATGGGAATATATAGACGGAAGAAGTACGTTAGGGGAGACACGAAGGGCCCACGAGGGTGGAGGGTGCGCCTGGGGGGGAGGGCACGCCCCCTGCCTCGTGGCTCCCTCGTTTCTTTCCTGACGTGCACTCCAAGTTTTTCCGGTAGCTTTCCTTCCAAAAATAACTTCTCCAGTTGGTTTCATTCCGTTTCTACTCCGTTTGATATCCCTTTTCTGTGAAGCACTGAAACAAGGGAAAAAATAGGAACTGGCACTGGACTCTGGGTCAATAGGTTAGTCCCAAAAATAATATAAAAGTGTAAAATAAAGCCCATAAACATCCAAAACAGTAGATAATATAGCATGGAGCAATCAAAAATTATAGATATGTTGGAGACGTATCAGCATCCCCAACCTGCTCGTCCTCGAGTAGGTAAATGATATAAAAGATAATTTTTGATGTGGAATGCTACTTATCATAATTTCAATGTAATTTTTCTTACTTGTGGTATGAATATTCAGATCTGAGAGATTCAAGATAAAAGTTCATATTGACATAAAAGTAATAATACTTCAAGCATACTAACTAAGAAATTATGTCTTCTCAAAATAACATGGCCAAAGAAAGTTATCCCTACAAAATCATATAGTCTGGCTATGCTCTATCTTCACCACACAAAGTATTTAAATCATGCACAACCCCGATGACAAGCCAAGCAATTGTTTCATACTTTTGACATTCTCAAACTTTTTCAATCTCCACGCAATACATGAGCGTGAGCCATGTACATAGCACTATAAGTAGAATAGAATGGTGGTTGTGGAGAAGACAAAAAGGAGAAGATAGTCTCACATCAACTAGGCGTATCAACGGGCTATGGAGATGCCCATCAATAGATATTAATGTGAGTGAGTAGGGATTGCCATGCAACGGATGCACTAGAGCTATAAGTATATGAAAGCTCAACAGAAGAAACTAAGTGGGTGTGCATCCAACTTGCTTGCTCATGAAGACCTAGGGCATTTTGAGGAAGCCCATCATTGGAATATACAAGCCAAGTTCTATAATGTAAAATTCCCACTAGTATATGAAAGTGACAAAATGAGAGACTCTCTATCATGAAGATCATGGTGCTACTTTGAAGCACAAGTGTGGTAAAAGGATAGTAACATTGTCCCTTGTCTCTTTTTCTCTCATTTTTTTATTTGGGCCTTTTCTATTTTTTTATGGCCTCTTTTTCTTCTTCTTTTTTCGTCCGGAGTCTCATCCCAACTTGTGGGGGAATCATAGTATCCATCATCCTTTCCTCACTGGGACAATGCTATAATAATGATGATCACCACACTTTTATTTACTTACAACTCATGAATTACAACTCGATACTTAGAACAAAATATGACTCTATATGAATGCCTCCAGCGGTGTACCGGGATGTGCAATGAATCATGAGTGACATGTATGAAAGAATTATGAATGGTGGCTTTGCCACAAATACGATGTCAACTACATGATCATGCAAAGCAATATGACAATGATGGACCGTGTCATAATAAACAGAATGGTGGAAAGTTGCATGGCACTATATCTCGGAATGGCTATGGGAATGCCATGATAGGTTGGTCTGGTGGCTGTTTTGAGGAAGATATATGGTGGGTGTATGATACGGAGAAAAGTGCGCGGTATTAGAGTGCCTAGCAATGGTGGAAGGAAGAAGAGTGCGTATAATCCATGGTCTCAACATTAGTCATAAAGAACTCATATACTTATTGCAAAAATCTACAAGTTATCAAAGCAAAGTATTACGCGCATGCTGCTAGGGTGATAGATTGGTAGGAAAAGACCAACGCTCGTCCCCGACCGCCACTCATAAGGAAGACACTCAATAAATAAATCATGCTCCGACTTCATCACATAACGGTTCACCATACGTGCATGCTACGGAATCACAAACTTTAACACAAGTATTTCTCAAATTCACAACTACTCAACTAGCATGACTCTAATATCACCATCTTCATATCTCAAAACAATTATCAAGCATCAAACTTTTCTTAGTATTCAACACACTCATAAGAATTCTTACAAATCTTGTATGCTTAGCATATTAGGATTATTTAAGAAAATTACCATGCTATTTAAGACTCTCAAAATAATCTAAGTGAAGAATGAGAGATCAATAGTTTCTATAAAACAAATCCACCACCGTGCTCTAAAAGATATAAGTGAAGCACTAGAGCAAACAACAAACTACTCCGAAAGATATAAGTGAAGATCAATGAGTAGTCGGATAATTATGCAACTATGTGAAGACTATCCCATTTAATAATTTCAGATCTTGGTATTTTATTCACACAGCAAGCAAAACTAAAGAAAATAAAATGACTCTCCAAGCAAAACACATATCACGTGGTGAATAAAAATATAGCTCCAAGTAAAGTTACCGATGGATGAGGACGAAAGACGGGATGCCTTCCGGGGCATCCCCAAGCTTAGGCTTTTGGTTGTCCTTTAATACTACCTTGGGGTGCCTTGGGCATCCCCAAGATTAGGCTATTTCCACTCCTTATTCCGTAGTCCATCAATCTTTACCCAAAACTTGGAAACTTCACAACACAAAACTTAACAGAAAACTCGTGAGCTCCGTTAGCGAAAGAAAACAAAACACCACTTCAAGGTACTGTAATGAACTCATTATTTATTTATATTGGTGTTAAACCTACTTTATTCCAACTTCTCTATGGTTTATAAACTATTTTACTAGCCATAGCGTCATCAAAATAAGCAAACAACACACGAAAAACTGAATCTGTCAAAAACAGAACAGTCTGTAGTAATCTGTAACTAACGCAAACTTCTGGAACTCCAAAAATTCTAAAATAAATTTGTGGACCTGAGTAATTTGTCTAGTAATAATCTTCAAAACTAATCAACTAAATATCACTCTCCAGTAAAAAGTTTTAGCTAATCTTGTGAGCGCTAAAGTTTCTGTTTTTTACAGCATGATCATAAAGACTTCACCCAAGTCTTCCCAAAGGTTCTACTTGGCACAAACACTAATTAAAACAAAAAACCACATATAAACAGAAGCTAGATGGATTATTTAATCCTAAACAGAACCAAAAAGCAAGAAACTAAAATAAAATTGGGTTGCCTCCCAACAAGCGCTATCGTTTAACGCCCCTAGCTAGGCATGATGATTTCAATGATGCTCGCATAAAAGATAAGAATTGAAACATAAAGAGAGCATCATGAAGAATATGAATAGCACATTTAAGTCTAACCCACTTCCTATGCATAGGGATTTTGTGAGCAAACAACTTATGGGAACAAGAATCAACTAGCATAGGAAGGCAAAACAAGCATAACTTCAAAACTTTAAACACATAGAGAGGAAACTTGATATTATTGCAATTCCTACAAGCATATATTCCTCCCTCATAATAATTTTCAGTAGCATCATGAATTAATTCAACAATATAACCAGCACCTAAATCATTCTTTTCATGGTCTACTTGCATAAAAATTTTACTACTCTCCACATAAGCAAAATTCTTCTCATTCAGAATAGTGGGAGTATCATAAGAGACTTGAACACTATAAATTGTTTCCACATTAAAAGAGTAATGTTCAGAAAAATGGTAATCATAATCATGACAAGTTTTATAAATATAATCATCACTACTTTTTATAGCATAAGTTTCATCACAATAATCATCATAAGTAGCAACTTTGTTCTCATCATAATCGATTGAAACCTCTTCCAAGATAGTGGACTCATCACTAAATAAAGTCATGACCTCTCCAAATCCACTTTCATAAATAGTATAAGATTAAAAATCCTCCAAAATAGTGGGATCATTACTTCCTAAAGTTGACACTCTTCCAAACCCACTTTCATCAATATAATCATCATAGGTAGAAGGCATGCTATCATCATAACAACTTTGCATATCAAAACTTGGGAGGCTAAAAATATCATCATTATTAAACATAGCATCCTCAAGCTTGGGACAAAAATTAATTTCAGCAAATATATTCTCAAATATGTCATCCTCATCAAACATAGCGTCCCCAAGCTTGGGCCTTTTCATATCATAAGCATAATCACTCTCATCATTAATAGTATCGATAGCACCAATAGTATAGCAATTATCATATTCTTCCAAGCAAGTGCCAAAAAGATTTTTAAGATCATAAGAAGTATCATTATCTTCCCAATCATAATCATCACAACAAGCAATAGGCATAACGAGATCATCATCAAGTGCATCATCTTCCACAATTATTTTTGATTCATTTTCATGAGGCACAACAATAATAGGAGCAACATTATTTGGGAGGGATACCTTTTTACCTCTTCTACTTTTTCTTTTCTTCTTCTTCACATCATGTGTGGGTTCAATCCTCTTTTTGGAGCTCCTTATTAATGAGATTGGTTGAATAGAAGGCTCCTCCTTGTTACCTGATTCATCATAAGAAATAATAGGAGAATATTGGGAAGTCTCTTCCCTCTTGTTAGTATTCTCTTCGTCTTCTATTTGTTTTCTTTTCTTTATGTAATTGGTAATATAAGGATTTTCAATGCAATTCACCGCGCAATACATATAAATTTCCACTAGATCAAAATGAAGAACTCTATCAAGGGCAAATTTTGGAATATCCTTAGTTATACGTTTCATTTCTTCATAACCCAAGAGCAAACTAAGTTCATTGTGATGTGCAAGGTAAATCAAGTCATCACAATTTTTGGACATGATATGGTCATGAAACAATTTGCATTGGGTACTGAAATGATCATGTTCATTGCAAAGTTCACAAGTACGGCTAAGAAAATTTAAATTTTCAGCACAAGCATCTAGCCTTTCTTGCAACCATTTAGTTTCCAAGTACGTATGCCTCTTGCAATATCTACCTTCCCTAGGTGTGTACTTGCAAATCCAATATACTCCACAAAAATCGACATGCTTATAAGAGATATTTTCATCATGACTAGTGCAATCATCATTAGTACCATGGATATTCAAGGAGTTCCTACTAACAACATTGCAATCATGCTCATCATTCAGAGATTTAGTGCCAAACATTTTAATGCATTCTACTTCTAACACTTGAGCACAATTTTCCTTTCCATCATACTCACGAAAGGTATTAAAAAGATGAAGCGTATGAGGAAAACTCAATTCCATTTTTTTGTAGTTTTCTTTTGTTGACTAAACTAGTGCTAAAACAAGAAACAAAAAGATTCGATTGCAAGATCTAAAGATATACCTTCAAGCACTCACCTCCCCGGCAACGACACCAAAAAAGAGCTTGGTGTCTACTACGCAACCTTCTTCTTGTAGATGTTGTTGGGCCTCCAAGTGCAGAGGTTTGTAGGACAGTAGAAAATTTCCCTCAAGTGGATGACCTAAGGTTTATCAATCCGTGGGAGGCGTAGGATGAAGATGGTCTCTCTCAAGCAACCATGCAACCAAATAACAACGAGTCTCTTGTGTCCCCAACACACCCAGTACAACGGTAAATTGTATAGGTGCACTAGTTCGGCGAAGAGATGGTGATACAAGTGCAATATGGATGGTAGATATTGGTTTTTGTAATCTGAAAATATAAAAAAGCAAGGTAACTAATGATAAAAGTGAGCACAAACGGTATTGCAATGATAGGAAACAAGGCCTAGGGTTCATACTTTCACTAGTGCAAATTCTCTCAACAATAATAACATAATTGGATTATATAACTATCTCTCAACATGCAACAAAGAGTCACTCCAAAGTCACTAATAGTGGAGAGCAAACGAAGAGATTATGGTAGGGTACGAAACCACCTCAAAGTTATTCTTTCCAATCAATTCGTTGGGCTATTCCTATAAGTGTCACAAACAGCCCTAGAGTTCGTACTAGAATAACACCTTAAGACACAAATCAACCAAAACCCTAATGTCACCTAGATACTCCAATGTCACCTCAAGTATCCGTGGGTATGATTATACGATATGCATCACACAATCTCAAATTCATCTATTCAACCAACACATAGAACCTCAAAGAGTGCCCCAAAGTTTCTACCGGAGAATCAAGACGAAAACGTGTGCCAACCCCTATGCATAAGTTCATGGGCGGAACCCGCAAGTTGATCACCAAAACATACATCAAGTGAGTCACGTGATATCCCACTGTCACCACAGATACGCACGGCAAGACATACATCAAGTGTTCTCAAATCATTAAAGACTCAATCCAATAAGATAACCTCAAAGGGAAAACTCAATCCATTACAAGAGAGTAGAGGGGGAGAAGAAACATAAGATCCAACTATAATAGCAAAGCTCGCGATACATCAAGATCATGCCAAATCAAGAACACGAGAGAGAGAGAGAGAGAGATCAAACACATAGCTACTAGTACATACCCTCAGCCCCGAGGGTGAACTACTCCCTCCTCGTCATGGAGAGCGCCGGGATGATGAAGATGGCCACCGGTGAGGGTTCCCCCCTCCGGCAGGGTGCCGGAACAAGGTCCCGATTGACTTTTGGTGGCTACAGAGGCTTGCGGCGGCGGAACTCCCGATCTATTCTCGTCTTCGATGTTTTTAGGGTATATGGGAATATATAGGCGGAAGAAGTACGTCAGGGGAGCCACGAGGGTGGAGGGCGCGCCTGGGGGGGAGGGCGCGCCCCCCTACCTCGTGGCTCCCTCGTTTCTTTCCTGACGTGCACTCCAAGTTTTTCCGGTAGCTTTCCTTCCAAAAATAACTTCTCCAGTTGGTTTCATTCCGTTTCGACTCCATTTGATATTCCTTTTATTTGAAGCACTGAAACAAGGGAAAAAACAGGAACTGGCACTGGGCTCTGGGTCAATAGGTTAGTCCCAAAAATAATATAAAAGTGTAAAATAACGCCCATAAACATCCAAAACAGTAGATAATATAGCATGGAGCAATCAAAAATTATAGATACGTTGGAGACGTATCAGCGAGGCAGATCACCGGAAGAAGCCCGCCATGCGTACCGGTGATCACGTACTTGCTATGGTCTCTAATTTACACGTAATATTTGGAAAGGGTCCCGGTGGACTAGCTGTTCCGAATGACGCCGAGGGACGCGCACCCACGTGGAAGAAGAAATCTATATTTTGGGACCTACCCTACTGGAAAGAGCTAGAGGTACGCTCTTCAATCGACGTGATGCACGTTACGAAGAACCTTTGCGTGAACCTGTTAGGCTTCTTGGGCGTGTATGGGAAGACAAAAGATACACCTGAGGCGAGGGAGGACCTACAACGTTTGCACGAAAAAGACGACATGCCTCCAAAGCAGTACGAAGGTCCTGCCAGCTTCGCTCTTACCAAAGAAGAGAAGGAAATCTTTTTTGAATGCCTGCTCAAGATGAAGGTCCCGACCGCTTCTCATCGAATATAAAGGGAATAATAAATATTCCAGAGAAAAAGTTCCAGAACCTAAAGTCCCATGACTGCCACGTGATTATGACGCAACTGCTTCCGGTTGCATTGAGGGGGCTTCTACCGGAAAACGTCCGATTAGCCATTGTGAAGCTATGTGCATTCCGCAATGCAATCTCTCAGAAGGTGATCGATCCAGAAATCATACCAAGGCTAAGGAGTGATGTGGCGCAATGTCTTGTCAGTTTCGAGCTGGTGTTCCCACCATCCTTCTTCAATATCATGACGCACGTCCTATTTCATCTAGTCGACGAGATTGTCATTCTGGGCCCCGTATTTCTACACAATATGTTCCCCTTTGAGAGGTTCATGGGAGTCCTAAAGAAATATGTTCGTAATCATGCTAGGCCAAAAGGAAGCATCTCCATGGGCCATCAAACAGAGGATGTCATTGGGTTTTGTGTTGACTTCATTCCTGGCCTTAAGAATATAGATCTCCCTAAATCGCGGTATGATGGGAGACTGACTAGAAAAGGCACGCTAGGAGCGGACTCAATAATATGCAGGGATGGGCATTCTTGGTCTCAAGCACACTACACAGTTCTACAGAACTCTACCTTGGTGACCCCGTATGTCGATGAACACAAGAACAGTCTACGCTCCAAACACTTGGAGCAGTGTGACGACTGGATTACATGTGAACACATCAAGACTTTCAGCAATTGGTTGGAAACACGTCTCAGAGGTGACACCACTGTTTGTGACGAGTTGTACTCGTTGTCCAGGGGACCATCTTCGACTGTATTGACTTACAAAGGATACGAGATAAATGGGAATACATTTTACACGATCGCCCAAGATCAAAAGAGCACCAACCAAAACAGCGGTGTCCGCTTTGATGTAGCAACCGAGAGGGGAAAGGACACATTTATGGTTACATAATGGACATATGGGAACTTGACTACGGACATGATTTTAAGGTCCCTTTGTTTAAGTGCAAATGGGTCAATTTGTCAGGAGGCGGGGTACAGGTAAACCCACAGTACGGAATGACAACAGTGGATCTGAACAATCTTGGGTACACTGACGAACCGTTCATCCTAGCCAATGATGTGGCACAGGTTATCTATGTGAAGGACATGTCTACCAAACCGAGAAAAAGAAAAGATAAGGAAGCAAATACATCATATGATGAGCCAAAGCGCCACATAGTTCTTTCAGGAAAAGGGACATAGTGGGAGTGGAGGGCAAGACAGACATGTCTGAAGATTATGAAAAGTTTCATGAAATTCCTCCCTTCAAAGTCAAGGCTGACCCAAGCATCCTGATAAACGATGAAGATTATCCATGGTTACGGCGCAATAAGCAAAGCACACAAGCGAAAAAAAAGTGAAGACTTTCTCTCCACAACTATTATGATGATACCATGCCAACTTTCAACCTTTTCGTAGTTCATTTGAAATGCCTGTTGTAACAGACGAGTTTCCGTATGAAATCCTGATACTTCGAAACAGATTGTCCATTTTGTACACAAAGTGCATTTAGTTTTTGGCGTAACCCTCTCAACTTTCTTGCACATGCTATGTGGGTGAAATGATGATACCATGCCAATTTTCAACCTTTTCGGAGTTCATTTGAAATGCTTTTCAATTTCCGGGTCTTATAGCTCAAAAAGAGGTAAATGCATGAAAAATAATAAAATGCATAAAACTATAATATTTGTTATGATCAACTAAAAAACTTATATAAACCTCTAGTATTTTTGAAACTAAAATTAAATAAAATTTATGCAACTTATATTAACAAAGTATTTTTGTTCAAAACATTAATAGCAAAAAAGAATTTAATAGCAAAATAAATTAACAAAATCTGGTTTTGATTAAAATAGATATTTAAAACTGATATTTAAAACAGATAAACTTTAATAAAATATATAAGTACAAACCAAAAAAATAAACTTTAATAACATAAAGCAAAAAGAATTATCATAAAGTGAAATAAATAAGTAATTAGAAACAAAATAAAATAAAATAAATAAGTTCTTTGTTGTAAGTAGAAACAAAACAAAATAAATAAAGCAAAAAAGAAAACAAAAAACAGGGAAAAAATAAAAACTATGCCACCTACTAGGCCACCACTGCCTGAATACGACTAGAAACCAACCAATGGGCCAGGATTCAGGCTAGCAGAAGGCCCAGTAGGCCCATCAGGCATAGCAGTTTCAATTAGGCCCGTAAGCCTGCAATGGAGAGGAGCTCGAGATGGGTGCGGCAATGGGGCTTATAAACCACTGCGCGCCCCTCTCAACTACCGAGGTGGGACTAAACTTTCGACGCGGGCGCAGCAGCACAAGGCCTTTGGTCCCGGTTGGTGGCACGAATCGGGACTAAAGGGGTGCATTGGTACCGGTTCGTCGCGCCAATCGGGACCAATGCCACCCTTTAGTCCCGGTTGGTTCCATCAACCGGGACCAAAGGCCGCCGCTTCCCGCCCTTTGGGCTACTGAAAATAGGCATTTGGTCCCGGTTGGTGGCACCAACCGGGACTAAAGGGGGTCTTTGGTCCTGGTTGCTGCTATGAACCGGTACCAATGCTCCGTCTATATATATAGCACTTGTGAAAATTTTCGTTCAGTTCTTCGATCCCGCCCAGACGACGCCGCCAGGTGCCCCTCTGCGCCTCACCGTCGCCGTTGTCGCCCTGCCTCCGACGCCGTCCCGTGCCACCCAGACGTCGTCGCCGCCCCGCGCCCCCTGCCTCCTCGCCGCCCGTTGCCGCACCCCTCACTGTCGCCGTCCCCGCCCCTTGCCTCATCATCACCCGTCGCCGCGCCCCTCACTGTCGCAGTCGTTGCGCCCCTCAACGTCGTCGTCGCCGCGCCCCTCACCGTCGCCGTTTTCTGTTCATATTTTTTTTGGTGATATTATTGTTGAATATGCAAATGTTTGTGTGTTCATATATATGCAAAGAATATGTCAATTTTTTCATAGAATTTTTATGATTTTTTCTGTTGTAATTTTGTTCATAGAATTTTTATTTTGTTCATAGAATTTTTATGATTTTTTCTGTTGTAATTTTGTTCATACAATAAGAAGATAAAGTGTTTAATATAATTAGTTACAAAAATAATAAACTAGTTAAACTAGTTTATTTTTAATTAGTAAGTACTACTTTATGTTAGGAACGTAGCAGAAATTCAAAATTTTCTACGCATCACCAAGATCAATCTATGGAGTAATCTAGCAACGAGGGAAAGGGGAGTGCATCTACATACCCTTGTAGATCGCTAAGCGGAAGCGTTCAAGTGAATGGGGTTGATGGAGTCGTACTCGTCGTGATCCAAATCACCGATGATCCTAGTGCCGAACGGACGGCACCTCCGCGTTCAACACACATGCAGCCCGGTGACGTCTCCCATGCCTTGATCCAGCAAGGTGAGAGGGAGAGGTTGGGGAAGACTCCGTCCACCAGTAGCACGACGGCGTGGTGGTGGTGGAGGAGCGCGGTACTCCAGTAGGGCTTCGCCAAGCACTACGAGAGACGAGAAGGGAAAGGGGTAGGGCTGCGCCAAGAGGGAGAGGTTCTCATGTGTATGGCAGCCCCAAAACCCCCACTATTTATAGGAGGAGGGGAGGTGGCTGCGCCCCCATCTAGGCTTCCCACCCTAGGGGTGCGGCAGCCCTAGATGGGACTTGGAGGGGGCGGCCAAGAGGGGGAGAGATGGGGCGTGCCCTAGGGTGGGCCTTTAGGCCCATCTGCGCCTAGGGTTTCCCCTCTCCCCTCCTAGCTTCGCCTTGGGCCTTGCTGGGAGGCGCACCAGCCCACTCTGGGGCTGGTCCCTTACCACACTAGGCCCATGCAAGCCTCCGGGGCTGGTGGCCCCTCCCGGTGGACCCCCGGAACCCTTTCGGTGGTCCCGGTACATTACCGGTGACCCCCGAAACACTTCCGGTGGCCAAAACCTCACTTCCTATATATTATTCTTTACCTCCGGACCATTCCGGAACTCATCGTGATGTCCGTGATCTCATCTGGGACTCCGAACAACATTCGGTAACCGCGTACATACTTTCCCTATAACCCTAGCGTCATCGAACCTTAAGTGTGTAGACCCTACGGGTTCGGGAACCATGCAGACATGACCGAGACATTCTCCGGTCAATAACCAACAGCGGGATCTGGATACCCATGTTGGCTCCCACATGTTCCATGATGATCTCATCGGATGAACCACGATGTCGAGGATTCAATCAATCCCGTATAAAATTCCCTTTGTCTAGCGATATTGTACTTGCCCGAGATTCGATCGTTGGTATGTCGATACCTTGTTCAATCTCGTTACCGGCAAGTCTCTTTGCTCATTCTGTAACACATCATCCCGTGATCAACCCCTTGGTCACATTGTGCACATTATGATGATGTCCTACCGAGTGGGCCTAGAGATACCTCCCGTCCACACGGAGTGACAAATCCAGCCTCGATTCGTGCCAACCCAATGACACTTTCGAGATACCCGTAGTGCACCTTTATAACCACCCGTTATGTTGTGACGCTTGGTACGCCCAAAGCATTCCTACGGTATCCAGGAGTTGCACAATCTCATGGTCTAAGGAAATGATACTTGACATTAGAAAAGCTTTAGCATACTGAACTACACGATCTTTGTGCTAGGCTTAGGATTGTCTTGTCCATCACATCATTCTCCTAATGATGTGATCCGTTATCAATGACATCCAATGTCCATGGTCGGAAACCGTAACCATCTATTGATCAACGAGCTAGTCAACTAGAGGCTTACTAGGGACATGGTGTTGTCTATGTACCCACACATGTATCTGAGTTTCCTATCAATACAATTATAGCATGGATAATAAACGATTATCATGAACAAGGAAATATAATAATAATAATAACCAATTTATTATTGCCTCTAGGGCATATTTCCAACAGTCTCCCACTTGCACTAGAGTCAATAATATAGTTCACATCGCCATGTGATCAACACTCATAGGTCACATCGCCATGTGACCGACATCCAAAGAGTTTACTAGAATCAATAATCTAGTTCACATCACTATGTGATTAACACTCAATGAGTTCTGGGGTTTGATCATGTTTTGCTTGTGAGAGAGGTTTTAGTCAACGGGTCTGCAACATTCAGATCCGTATGTACTTCGCAAATCTCTAGGTCATATTGTAAATGTTGCTTCCACGCTCCACTTGGAGCTATTCCAAATGGTTGCTCCACTATACGTGTTAAAGCTTGCATCGACTTAACCCTTTACGCCGAACTCTTTATCACCTCCATAATCGAGGAACATGTCCTTATTTACTCCAAGGACAATTTTGATCATTGTCCAATGATCCATTCCTGGATCATTCTTGTACCCTTGATCGACTCATGGGAAGGCACACTTCGGCGGGTCCACATCATAGCATACTATAGAGCCTACGTCTGAAGCATAGGGACGACCTTCGTCCTTTCTCTCTCTTCGCCATGGTCGAGCTCTAACTCTTAACTTCATACCTTACAACTCGGTAAGAACTCCTTCTTTGATCGATCCATCTTGAACACCTTCAAGATCATGTCAAGGTATGTGCTCATTTGAAAGTACCATTTAGCGTTTTGATCTATCCTCATAGATCTTGATGCTTAATGTTCAAGCAGCTTAATCCAGGTTTTCTATTGAAAAACACTTTTCAAATAACCCTATATGCTTTCCAGAAATTCTACATTATTTCTGATCAACAATATGTCAACAACATATACTCATCAAAAAAATTATAGTGCTCCCACTCACTTCTTTGGAAGTACAAGTTTCTTATAAACTTTGTATAAACCCAAAATATTTGATCATCTCATCAAAGCGTACATTCCAACTCCGAGATGCTTACTCCAGTCCTTAGAAGGATTGCTGGAGCTTTGCATACTTGTTAGCATCTTTCAGGATTGTCAAAACCTTCTGGTTGTATCACATACAACCTTTCCTCAAGAAAATTGTTGAGGAAACAATGTTTTGACATCCTATCTGCAAGATTTCATAAATAATGCAGTAACTGCTAATCCAATTCCAACAGACTCTTAGCATCGCTACGAGTGAGAAAGCCTCACCGTAGTCAACTCCTTGAACTTGTCGGAAAACATCTTAACGACAAGTCGAGCTTTCTTAATGGTGACACTTACCATCATTGTCCGTCTTCCTTTTAAATACCATCTGTACCCAATAGCCTTACGACCATCAAGTAGTTCTGCCAAAGTCTACACTTTGTTTTCATACATGGATCCTCTCTCGGATTTTTATGGCCTCGAGCCATTTGTCGGAATCCGGGCCCACCATCGCTTCTCCATAGCATGTAGGTTCATTGTTGTATAGCAACATGACCTCCAAGACAGGATTACCATACCACTCTGAAGCAGTACACGTCCTTGTCGACCTACGAGGTTCGGTAGTGACTTGATCCGAAGTTTCATGATCACTATCATCAGCTTCCACTTCAATTGGTGTAGGTGCCACAGGAACAACTTCCTGTGCCCTGCTACACACTAGTTGAAGTGATGGTTCAACAACCTCATCAAGTGTCCACCATCCTCCCACTCAATTCTTTCAAGAGAAACTTCTCCTCGAGAAAGGACCCGTTTCTAGAAACAATCTTTTGCTTCCGGATCTGAAATAGGAGGTATACCCAACTGTTTTGGGTGTCCTATGAAGATGCATTTATCCGCTTGGGGATCGAGCTCATCAGGATGAAACTTTTTCATATAAGCGTCGCAGCCCCAAACTTTCAAGAAACGACAGCTTAGGTTTCTCTAAACCATAGTTCATACGGTGTCATCTCAACGGAATTATGTGGTGCCCTATTAAAGTGAATGTGGTTGTCTCTAATGCCTAACCCATAAACGATAGTGGTAATTCGATAAGAGACGTCATGGCATGCACCATATCCAATAGGGTGCAACTATGACGTTTGGAGACACCATCACTCTATGGTGTTCCAGGCGGTGTTAGTTGTGAAACAATTTCAACAATGTCTTAATTGTGTACCAAACTCGCAACTCAGATACTCATCTCTATGATCATATCATAGACATTTTTATCCTCTTGTCACGATGATCTTCAACTTCACTCTGAAATTACTTGAACCATTCAATAATTCAGACTTGTGTTTCATCAAGTAAATATACTCAGTATCTACTTAAATCATCCGTGAAGTAAGAACATAACGATATCCATCAAGTGCCTTAGCACTCATTGGACTGCACACATCAAAATGTATTACTTCCAACAAGTTGCTTTCTTGTTCCATCTTCTTGAAACGAGGCTTTTCACCATCTTGCCCATGTGGTATGATTTGCATATCTCAAGTGATTCAAAATCAAGTGAGTCCAAACGATCCATCTGCATGGAGTTTCTTCATGCGTATACACCAATAGACATAGTTCGCATGTCTCAAACTTTTCAAAAACGAGTGAGTCCAAAGATCCATCAACATGGAGCTTCTTCATGCATTTTATACCAATATGACTTACATGGCAGTGCCACAAGTAAGTGGTACTATCATTACTATCTTATATCTTTTGGCATGAAAATGTGTATCACTACGATCGAGATTCAATGAACCATTCTTTTAGGTGCAAGACCATTGAAGGTATTATTCAAATAAATAGAGTAACCATTATTCTCCTTACATGAATAACCGTATTGCGATAGACATAATCCAATCATGTCTATGCTCAACGCAAACACCAAATAACAATTTATTTAGGTTTATCACCAATCTCGATGGTAGACGGAGCGTGCGATGTGTGATCATATCAACCTTGGAAATACTTCCAACACATATCGTCACCTCGCCTTTAGCTAGTCTCCGTTTATTCCGTAGCCTTTTATTTTGAGTAACTAACACTTAGCAACCGAACCGATATCTATTACCATGGTGCTACTAGGAGTGCTAGTAAAGTACACATTTAATTCAATGTATATCCAATATACTTCTGTTAACCTTGCCTGCCTTCTTATCTACCAAGTATCTAGGGAGGTTCTGCTTCACTGACTGTTCCCCTCATTACAGAAGCACTTAGTCTCGAGTGGGTTCAAACTTTGGGTTTCTTCACTAGAGCAGCAACTGATTTGCCGTTTCATGAAGTATCCCTTCTTGCCCTTGCCCTTCTTGAAACTAGTGGTTTCACTAACCATCAACAATTGATGCTCCTTCTTGATTTCTACTTTCGCGGTGTCAAATATCGCGAATAGATCAAGGATCATCATGTCTATCCCTGATATGTTATAGTTCATCACAAAGCTCTAATAGCTTGGTGGCAATGACTTTGGAGAAGCATCACTATCTCATCTGGAAGATTAACTCCCACTTGATTCAAGTGATTGTGATACTCAGACAATCTGAGCACAAGCTCAACGATTGAGCTTTTCTCCCTTAGTTTGCAGGCTAAGAAACTCGTGGAGGTCTTATACCTCTTGACGTGGGCACGAGCCTGAAATCCCAATTTCAGCCCTCGAAACATCTCGTATGTTCCGCGACATTTCAAAAAGGTCTTCGGTGCCTCAATTCTAAACCATTTAACATTACCGAACTATCATGTAGTCATCAAAACGTGTATGTCAGATGTTCGCAACATCCACAGAACACGTTCGAGGTCCAGCACACCGAGCGGTGCATTAAGGACATAAGCCTTCTACTATCCGCATAATTGCTACTGTCAACTTTCAACTATATTTTCTCTAGGAACATATCTAAAACAGTAGAACTAAAGCGCGAGCTATGATATAATTTGCAAAGGGCTTTTGACTATGTTCAGGATAATTAAGTTCATCTAATGAACTCCCACTCAGATAGACATCCCTCTAGTCATCTAAGTGATTACATAATCCGAGTCAACTAGGCCGTGTCCGATCATCATGTGAGACGGACTAGTCATCATCGGTGAACATCTTCATGTTGATCGTATCTACCATACGACTCATGCTCGACCATTCGGTCTCTTGTGTTCCGAGGCCATGTCTGTACATGCTAGGCTCGTCAAGTCAACCTAAGTGTTTCACGTGTGCAAATCTGGCTTACACCCGTTGTATGTGAACGTTAGAATCTATCACACCCGATCATCACGTGGTGCTTCGAAACAACGAACTTTCGCAACGGTGCACAGTTAGGGGGAACACTTTCTTGAAATTTTAATGAGGGATCATCTTATTTACTACCGTCGTTCTAAGCAAATAAGATGCATAAACATGATAAACATCACATGCAATCAAATAGTGACATGATATGGCCAATGTCATTTTGCTCCTTTTGATCTCCATCTTCGGGGCTCCATGATCATCATCGTCACCGGCATGACACCATGATCTCCATCATCATGATCTCCATCATCGTGTCTTCATGAAGTTGTCTCGCCAACTATTACTTCTACTACTATGGCTAACGGTTTAGCAATAAAGTAAAGTAATTACATGACGTTTATGTTGACACGCAGGTCATAAATAAATTAAGACAACTCATATGGCTCCTGCCGGTTGTCATACTCATCGACATGCAAGTCGTGATTCCTATTACAAAAACATGATCAATCTCATACATCACATATCATTTATCACATTTTTTGGCCATATCACATCACATAGCAAACCCTGCAAAAACAAGTTAGATGTCCTCTAATTGTTGTTTGCATGTTTTACGTGGCTGCTATGGGTTTCTAGCAAGAACGTTTCTTACCTACGCAAAAACCACAACGTGATATGCCAATTGCTATTTACCCTTCATAAGGACCCTTTTCATCGAATCCGATCCGACTAAAGTGGGAGAGACTGGCACCCGCTAGCCACCTTATGCAACAAGTGCATGTCAGTCGGTGAAACCTGTCTCACGTAAGTGTACGTGTAATTTTGTTCATACAATAAGAAGATAAAGTGTTTAATATAATTAGTTACAAAAATAATAAACTAGTTAAACTAGTTTATTTTTAATTAGTAAGTACTACTTTATGTTAGGGAACGCAGCAGAAATTCAAAATTTTCTACGCATCACCAAGATCAATCTATGGAGTAATCTAGCAACGAGGGAAAGGGGAGTGCATCTACATACCCTTGTAGATCGCTAAGCGGAAGCGTTCAAGTGAACGGGTTTGATGGAGTCGTACTCGTCGTGATCCAAATCACCGATGATCCTAGTGCCGAACGGACGGCACCTCCGCGTTCAACACACATGCAGCCCGGTGACGTCTCCCATGCCTTGATCCAGCAAGGTGAAAGGGAGAGGTTGGGGAAGACTCCGTCCAGTAGCATCACGACGGCGTGGTGGTGGTGGAGGAGCGCGGTACTCCAGCAGGGCTTCGGCAAGCACTACGAGAGACGAGAAGGGAAAGGGGTAGGGCTGCGCCAAGAGGGAGAGGTTCTCATGTGTATGGCAGCCCCAAAACCCCCACTATTTATAGCAGGAGGGGAGGTGGTTGCGCCCCCATCTAGGGTTCCCACCCTAGGGGTGCGGCAGCCCTAGATGGGACTTGGAGGGGGCGGCCAAGAGGGGGAGAGAGGGGACGCGCCCTAGGGTGGGCCTTTAGGCCCATCTGCGCTAGGGTTTCCCTCTCCCTCCTAGCCGCGCTTGGGCCTTGCTGGGGCGCACCAGCCCACTCAGGGCTGGTCCCTTACCACACTAGGCCCATGCAAGCCTCCGGGCTGGTGGCCCTCCCAGTGGACCCCGGAACCCTTCCGTGGTCCCGTACATTCAGTGACCCCAAACACTTCCGGTGGCCAAAACCTCACTTCCTATATATTATTCTTTACCTCCGGACCATTCTGGAACTCCTCGTGACGTCCGGGATCTCATCCGGGACTCCGAACAACATTCGGTAACCGCGTACATACTTTCCCTATAACCCTAGCGTCATCGAACCTTAAGTGTGTAGACCCTACGGGTTCGGGAACCATGCAGACATGACCGAGACGTTCTCCGGTCAATAGCCAACAGGGGATCTGGATACCCATGTTGGCTCCCACATGTTCCACGATGATCTCATCGGATGAACCACGATGTCGAGGATTCAATCAATCCCGTATACAATTCCCTTTGTCTAGTGATATTGTACTTGCCCAAGATTCGATCGTCGGTATGCCGATACCTTGTTCAATCTCGTTACCGGCAAGTCTCTTTACTCGTTCCGTAACACATCATCCCGTGATCAACCCCTTGGTCACATTGTGCACATTATGATGATGTCCTACCGAGTGGGCCCAGAGATACCTCTCCGTCACACGGAGTGACAAATCCCAGTCTCGATTCGTGCCAACCCAACAGACACTTTCGGAGATACCCGTAGTGCACCTTTATAGCCACCCAGTTACGTTGTGACGTTTGGTACACCCAAAGCGTTCCTATGGTATCCGGGAGTTGCACAATCTCATGGTCTAAGGAAATGATACTTGACATTAGAAAAGCTTTAGCATACGAACTACACGATCTTTGTGCTAGGCTTAGGATTGGGTCTTGTCCATCACATCATTCTCCTAATGATGTGATCATGTTATCAACGACATCCAATGTCCATGGTCAAGAAACCGTAACCATCTATTGATCAACGAGCTAGTCAACTAGAGGCTTACTAGGGACATGGTGTTGTCTATGTACCCACACATGTATCTGAGTTTCCTATCAATACAATTATAGCATGGATAATAAACGATTATCATGAACAAGGAAATATAATAATAATAACCAATTTATTATTGCCTCTAGGGCATATTTCCAACACTTTATTCTATTTATAGTAAGTGCTTAGTAGTTGAACTAGTTGATTTAACAAAACTAGTTTATTTTACTATAGAAGTAGTTTATTTTTAGCAAGGAAATTAATAGAACTAGTTTATTTTTTTAGTTAAAGCAATTATTCCCGCATCGACGTCAACGATGCCTATCCCGCATCCTCGTCGTCGACTCGGCGGAGGAGGCCGACTTGATCAGAGGGGTCATGTCCGGGACTGGGCTCCGCCGGGCTGGTTTTGGGAGATGCTGAGCCAGCCCGTCGTTGACCCGATCCTTGTTTGGTGGCGGTTGCATGGGCTAGTGACGGTGCCGAGGCTTCCGGACATCGCGGAGGTGGTACGTCACCGTGTCAGCGAGGAGGACGAGCACGTCCGTCGCAACATGGTTGCATTGGAGGGCAGGTTCGACAATACCTGGCAGGTTCTTCAGGGATCTCACTGGAACGATCCTGTGATGGTTCCTTCTCTTTGGGTGTCCACCGCCCGCGCCAATACCCATCGGGCGCTACGGTTCTAGCTGTACTGGGGATGCTATATGTATGATAGTATTCGAGGTGTATTAGTGATAATATTCGACGATGTACGGACGCATGAAGATGATGTAGTTTTGCTTATAATTGAATGCATCCTAATTTGAATACTACTTTATTTTGCGAGTTGATTTTGCTTATTGAATGCTCAAATTGGAAAACTACTCCTACTTTGAATGCTAAAATTGGATAGCACTATGCAAGGCGTATGCATATGATTAGTTGATAGCTTATAGGGTTTTTGTTTCACAGAAATCTAGGAGCCCCCGGCCCCTCCATCATCCCCGCCGTCGTCCCCGTCAACGACCCCCTCCGACCTCGAGGTGAGACCAGCCAAATCCTCTTTTAGAAAGATAATTAAACGATATTTCGGGTTGACTTTAAGTCTGTCGAGTCTCCACCATATATGAGAGGACGAAGAATCCCGATTGTTGTCGTGGGGGTAGCTTCTCCTTCGTTCCCGTGTGCTAGACAATTTGGTGTAATGCACTCGGGAAGGAAAGGAGGAGCTACCATCACCGACGTCGCAAATGTCAGAGAAGAATCAGTGAGGGAGAATTCCACCATATATATACGAGAGGACGAAGAATCCCAACTGTTGTCGTGGGGGTCGCTTCTCCTTCGTTCCCGTGTGCTAGACATTTTGGTGTAATGCACTCGGGGACAAATGGAGGAGCGACCATCATCAACGGCCGAATGTATGCACCACGTGAGCCGAGAGTTTTCAAGAAAAGACTCGACAAACCGATAGTCAACCTGTGATAAATAATAATGATCTAATTTAGTTTTTGTAGTACTTATATTTAATTGTACAAGTTTAATCTTTGAATTATGAACGTAGGAAATTTCGTCATCGGAAGACGAAAGTCTCCCGGGGGAGTGCGGCTGGTGCCACGACGATCGAAGTTTGTGCGACAGGCCTCACCTGGACGATGATCGGCGCTTCAGCATTAAGCTCGAGGAGACCTTCGATGTTGAAACGGTACGCAACGGCGACAAGTGTTTTTTTCGTAATTAAGCATGACTTTAACTATTTCAACGTGTAATTTTCATCTTTTACAATTCGAGTATAGCTTATCCCATGCCATACAAGACGCTATGTCTTGGAGAGGATGGATTTTGAAGACCATGAAAATTTTGAAACGAAGAAAATTCACCTAAGGACCCATCATGATGTGGATTTTGAAGTAAATCTGTATAATGCTGAGAGCGTAACCCATTTTGGTTGCAAAAATTGGGAAGCATTTTGCAAGATGTATGGTTTTGATGAAGGTATGCTTCTCATCATGGATCTTGGTGATCCTGACATCGACCAAGACAATATGGACATTTGGGTCTTTGTTGATACGCCTCCAGTTCTACCGCTATGTGGGTTTCTCAAACATAGTTAATTATTAACTAATTTATATTGTTTATTTCAAAATAGTTGACAGCTTATTTCCATTGACAGCTTATTTTGATTGTTCAAACAATGTGCCGAACATGGTAGACAAAACCCACTACACCGATGGCTCCGAGTTAACTTATCAGGAGAAAAATCATCTGGTCGGATTTTGTACTGATCTTGAGAATTACAATATCTACAATCAAACTCCTCAACATTATGGTCAATACGTGCCGCTAGTGCACGTGTTGAACTACGGTAACTACCATGGAGATACCCTGGTAAGATTTTTTACTATTACGACATCCGTGCATCTTCTGCATACTTCTAAAACTAGTACATCATTTCTAACTATGAAGTTATTACTATGTTTTTCAACAGAGAATCCCAGAGGATTGTGTGCCTCATTTGATGTATCAGAATGGCAGCCTTTGTGTTTTGAACATATATCCAGGTCATCCTACGAATCTCAATTGTCCATACCGGATTTCTAAAAGAAGTGGAGACATGCTAATCAGAGAATGGAAAAAATATATGGACAGTCGTAAGGAGATTCTTGGAAGCAAAAGGAAGCGTCGCGCAAGAATTGGAGACAGGATGATCTCCATTCTCCATAATGGAGAGTCAGGGTCTATATTGTTTTATGCTATTTTACCTTAAATAGGTATTTAGGTCCTGCATTATACTGATGATCATGTACTAAGAACAATTAAGTAGGGTTGGTTCGATGAGTATCAGGATGATGATCGTATGACTTGTTATTAATAACGAGTAAAAGTTGTATGATGATGATTAGTACGACTTGTTATTATGATGATGCATGATGCGAGCATGAAGAGTTATTATATATCTGTGGGTGAAATGAACATGGATTGGATTGAAGTGAAGCCAACATGCATGTGGTGCACGTCGAAAGTAGTACAATCCAAACTTGATCAAGTTAGGATTAGTATTACTTTCGCCATGCACCACATGTTGCCTCACTTCAATCTAAGTCATGTTTAGAAATAGCAGTATAGAAGTAGCACGGAGATAAGAGAGGACACATCTCTCTATTAGCTACCTATAACAACCTAAATTAACCCCCAAAACCCCTAAACCACCTCCTTTAAAAAAACAGCCCCTGAAATGTTGACGCGTGGAAGCTTATTGGTCCCGGTTGGTGCTACCAACCGGGACCAAAGGCCCTCCTTCCTGGGCTCGCCGGAGCGGCCACGTGAAGGCCCATCTGTCCCGGTTGGTATAAGAACCGGGACTAAAGGCCTAGGGCATTAGTAACGACCCTTTAGTCCCAGTTCCACAACCGGGACAGATGGGCCTTATGAACCGGGATAAATGGCCCTTTTTTTACTAGTGCTCCTCCAATCCACTACACCTCTCTACATATTCATTGTCACTCTGATACTTGGCTCACTCATGGATCATAGCTGCTATGTCTTTAAGTTGCGTCATCTTTCGTCCTCTATTCTCACTCCACACTCGTTCTCAATAAGATAGCACCTAAAAATTATCACTTCTATGGTACAGGGACTTAAAAATGTTGATACTTTGCCCATTAACTATAACCCGTCCATAAAAAGTAGTTGCACCCATTTTCACGTATGCGGATGCTTTAATATCCTCATGTTCTTAATGCTTAAGAGTGGGAGACACTGGGAATTTCAAAATAGCAGGATGAGTTGAAGTTCCGAGAAGTGAGAATGAAGATCTTCCAGCAAGCAAGCTAAGGTATGGTTGTCCGAGGAATACAGCATTGACCACCACACTTGCACAATCGTGGTAGCTAATAGTTTGGCTTTCCTTACTTCATCTAGGGAAGGAATTCTCACAAAGATCTTGCCGAAGTTGCCAAAGTTGTATCAATGTTGCCTTTCTTTACAAAAAAAACAATAACTACGTTGAACTACTTTTGCAACTAATAAGAGGGAAATAAATAACCAAGCATAAACAAAGCTTAATACTTTCTTTAAAAAGAAAGCATCATTGCTACTCCCTCCTTCCATCTATATAGGGCCTAATACATTTTTTGAGGCTAACTTTGACCAAACATTAAAGCAACAATATATGACATGCAAGTTACACAAAGCATACTGTCAAATTCGTATGTGAAAGGAGCTTCCAATGATATAATTTTCACATTATACATCTCATGTATTATTAATCTTATCAATATTCAAAGGAGATCTTGAAAAACGTATTAGGCCCTATATAGATGGAAGGAGGGAGTACCAGCTTATGCAACAAGAACGATGCAGACTACTATTGTATACATAAATCAGGAACAACACAAATTGCTACTGACTATCTCTTATAACTGAAAACCGAGTACAACAAAAAAAAACTCTCCTAATAACTTGGTTCAGCTTTATTCCAAAACGTCGGATCGGTATCTCTAATTAGGGCTTTGGTTTACCAATAACATGCCTCGTCTATGTCAGTTCTACGGTACCGCATTCACATTAGTTGTGTGTCTATTGTACTTCATTTGATTAGGAACAACATAAACAATATCCAGGGCAATGTGTGCGGGGCACCCCTATGTCTTGCTTCTTGCGAGACCTAGGGAACCCTTGCTGAAGGGGAGAGCAAGCTGGGCCAGCCCAGGCTTGCGGGAGGTGACTGCATCGTTTTTTTTAACTTTTTTCACATTTTGTTTTTATTTTTGCTTCATTTTTTGTTTACACTTCCAAATATTCAAAATAAATATATTACAAATTGCATTAAACATTGACAAAATGTTGACCAAGCATTTGAAAAATCTTAAAAATGTATAGAGAAAATGATTCTCATGTAGATGAAAATATATACAAACAATAATTTGTGTTAAAAAGTTAATCATTTATTTGAAAAATGTTAAACAAGTATTTGAAAAATCTTAATCAAGCATTTGAACAATGTTAAATGTATATAGAAATAATGTTGCCCGTGTATTCAAAAAATATTAAACTTGTGTCTGAGAAATGTTAAATGTGTGTAGAAAAATGTTGACCATGTATTAAAAAAGTTAAACTTGTATTATAAAAATGTTAAATGTGTACAGAAAATATTGTTGACCATGTATTGAAGTAATGTTAAAATTGCATTAAATGTTAAATGTGTGTAGAAAAAAATATTAACCATATACTAAAAATTGTTAAACTTGTATTTCAAAAATGCTTAATGTGTATAAGATACCATGTATTAAAAAATGTTAAACTCGTATTTGAAAAATGTGAAATTTGTCTAAAAAATAGTGACCATGTATTCAAAAAAATGTTAAACTTGTATTTAAAATAAAGCATTTGAATGGAATTTGAAATGTGTACATAAAAAATGTTGGAGTAGGGCCTTTTGGTGCCCAGGCTCATCTGCGCCCGGTTAGAAAACAATTCATAAAATATTCAAAACAAATTCAAAAAAATTATCTTTTTTTGTGCGGTAGACAATTTGATGCGTGGGACCAGCTCCAAATTTCAAGTCATTTGGATATCTTAGCAGCTCTTAATAAAAAGACAAATCAGGCCAAAACAGTACATGAACAGTAAACATTTTTACTGGCCCTTAATTTGTCTTTTTTGCTGAGAGCTGCTCATATGTTCAAATGATTTGAAAATTTGTGCGGATCTCACGCATCAAATTGTCTGTCGCACAAATTCTTTTGAAATTTTTGGAATTTATCTAGTATTATTTTGATTTATTTCATCAGCGTGGGTGCAGATGAGCTCGGGTGCATAGATGGATTTTCAAAAAATGTTGACCATATATTAAAACTGTTAACATGGTAATAAGAAAATGATAATCGAGAATTTGAAAAATGTTAAACATGTGTTATATATAGAAAAATCAGCTCAAATGAGAACAGAGAGAAAACAAGGAAAAAACCGATGAAAAACAAGAAAGACAAACAAAACCAAAGGAAAAAGAAAGAACAGAAAAAAGAACAATGAGAACCGTGAAAAGAAATAAAGGAAACCAAAGGAAAAAAGAAATAAAACAATAAAAACGGAGAAAATGAAGAAAACCTTGCGAAAAAACAAAAAGACAAAACTAAAAAACCCAGAAAACCAATGTAAAACCAGCTCAATTCGCCTGAAGTAAGTAGCGCACCTACTACTTTTCACCTGGAAGACGCGGGCGCAGTGGCTTGCAGAGCTGGTTACCTCCCTGCTTCTCCCCTTTTCCTTCTCTTTTTGCCTTTCAACTGTGCGCGAATGGGCCTGTCCGATTACTGTAGACCCTTCAGCGAGATATCCTACCATCTCGCTTAGTGCGATATATAGTTGTCGTGATGCCTGCGAGCGAGGAATCATTCAGCCATCTAATCGTACCATGTGCTCCACCACTTGCTCTCCTTCCTCCCAGCACAGGCGGTCGTGCGGACGTTCGTGCTTGCCGGCGCTGGCGCCTCCTCCGAGGTCCACCACAGACTGCGCGCCGGTGGCTTTGACGCTGAAGATCATTTGCATGTCGAGGAGCACCACAAGTTCGTGGACCATCTGTGTGAACGCACTGATCTAGACACTGTCAAAATCGAATTGATGATTTCTCGAAG